>PVHX01000706.1:0-120773 GCA_004024805.1 Geosciurus inauris
TTTTTTTCTTTTTTCCAGAGGAGGGAACACAGCTTCTGGTAGCTGGGTAGAATCTATTCCCCACTCTGTCTGCAGGAAAAGCTCAAAATAAAAGCAACTTAGCTGCACTTTTTCTGATTCTTTCTACCAGATGACACTTGTGTTTGTTGACAACTTTGTCAATTTGTTCATTCAAAGAGTATTTATTTGAAAGCCAGCTCTAGGGGAGGCACAGTGCTGTTCTCCATCCAGGCACTTGTGCTGTTGAATCCTGAGGAGCCATCCCAGGTAGGCATCTTTTCTCTCCTGCCAATCTTTGAGGTCCCCAAGGGATGCCAGCACTGTTGTTTGCATTGGGCAGAGGACCTGGCACAGTGGCCATGTCTTAAAGGAATGGAGAGTGACAGAGTGAAAGGGAGATGGGGAGCTACAGCTCCATTTGCTTGTAAATGGTGGGGCGAGGTGCTCAGAGCCTCAGAGGCTACATCCTCATTCCTAACCTCATCATATATGATTGTACTTTTGTGTTCTTACTTGTTGAATGTCTTCTGAGCTTGACACTCTATGAGGGCAGGTACCATATACCTTATCTGACACATACATGCTTGTTAAATCAATCAATTAATGTTCCATTCTTGGAGAAAGGCCGATTAAAGTCTTTATGTCCATACAATAAAGTCTATGGAAATAATCCCAACCCAGATCATAGTCTGGCTTTTTTCTGGAAGGCACAGAACTTGTATAGGACACGACGTGGGATGTGCATTGACAGAAATGTTGTCCAATGGATATGCGTCTTATGAAATCATTCCTGGTATTGTCGTGGGCGTGCCCAACAGAAGGCTCTTAACAATTTTCCTTGAGCTGAAATAGAACCAGAACTTGTGACTCAATTTCCTGTTTGTTCTCTCTTATGTTCTCAAATTATAGTCCACGGACCAGCAACATCAGCATCACCTGAGAGCTCGTCTGAACTGCAGACTCTCAGGACCCCATCCCAGACCCACTGAGTCAGGATCTGTATTTTAACTCAATCCCGGGTGATGTGCATTGCAGTGGCACCTGAGAAGCTTGATCCAGGGGCTTCTTTGCAGTTAATGACTATGATTTGCAAATTCTCAGCATTTCAGAAATCCCAACTGAAATCATACTTTCACCCTGGGCTACATCAGCATCAAGTTTCTCTACTGTGAGCCAGAATTTTACCAATTCTGCTTAGTTGCTTATTTAAAAAGCCTCCATCTGACAAGAATGTGTGTCTTTGATTTTTTTTTTAAAGTTTGGGATGGGGAGGCCTGGTGATTGATGTAATAATTAATAACTGCAGTTTACTTAGAAGAGCAAAGTGTTTAACAACCAGTGAGAAGCATCAAAAGGAAACAAGTTAAGCCACAGCATGAAGTTCTCCTGATGATGTGGCAGGGGGACTCTTACTGGGGTCACAATGCCCTGAGGAAAACCAGCCTCACAACAAAGGCAAGAACAAGTCACAACAGCATCCCGGTCCTTTCACTTACAAAACAGAAAGAGAAAGGAGGGAACAGAGTCTCACAAACAAATACCTCTGTTGGTCCACTGCTACTGAGGGGTTGGGACAGCAGAGACGACCTTCCTAATGATTAATTGAATTTCTCACCTTTTGCTCAAATGCCTTGGCCCCTTGGTTTTTAAATAACATGGAAGGGCAAAGAAGACCCGGGACTTTGCCGAATGACTTTTCAAGATGCAGCCCCTTACAGGAACATCCGCGTTCATCGGCTCCCTTTGCTAACGGAGAAATTATATTGAGGGTGACCTTTTGAAGGAATAAAACTCATTACCACGTGGAATGTGGTAGCTATAAAAGATCAACACTCAGAAGCCAAAGCAAAATCTCACATATGATAAATTAATTAGAATAGAAGTTACACAAATCCTAGACCTTCTATGTGACCCCTATCTTATAATTACCTCTTCTTTAGAAGCAGAATGCGATCTTTTATGTATGAAGATGCTACTGCTGACCCTAAATGCATTTAAGAGTCAAGGAGATGTTTTTCACATATTGAAAATAAGATTTGATTGAGTGCTTGCAAGTGGCCTAGTGAAATCTCATTAAACCACTGCTTATTTTAATTCCTTATAAATGACAGAATATTAGCTATTAATTATGAACATGAAACCAGTTAGAAAATAAGTTTGGCTAGAGTTCGCTTTTGAACCCCAGTTAGAACATTGTCTCTTATAGTCTTAAGCATTTTAGGGCCGTGGATATCTATGACCAAGGTACAAATTCCTACCTCCCCTTCCCCCCACTCCCCCTCTATGCTTATCAACCTGGTTGCAAAAATCTAAATGAAAATGAGAAGCCGAAGTGAAGCCTGCTGTCACTATTCACAGTTATAATTAGATTTATAAATCATGTGCACTATTCACAGTGAAACATGAGTCTTTTATTCTTTTCAACTATTCCCACCACACACACACACACACACACAAAGCAATCTGAACTTATTGAGGTAAAGTTGCCATGTCACAAGAGCTCACACATGCAGGTCAGTCTGTACTGTACAAATAACTGTGTATTCTGAATCACAAGTGGGTAGAAAGAAAATGAAGTTCTTGAGCACCTCCCAGGTGCCAACCACGGAAACACTGAAACACTGCACAAATTTGACAACATAAGAAGACAGGCAGATTTTTATTTAGATGACAATTTCAATTATTTGGCACGCAAGCAGGAAGGCTGTGTTGGAAGGATCCTGAAGTTGGACCCACACAACATCACAGAGATGCAGTAATGGGTGTTGGTTGTGTTCTATCAACCAGGCAGAAAGAGGTGCTACAAAATCTCCATTCTAGAATGACACTTGCTCCCTGCCAAAGTCGGTCAATGTGTTGGGGAAGAACTCCCTCTCCAAGGGCAGGGAGAAGGAGGATCCAACAGAGGCCAGGAGATTTAGATCCATCTCCTAAGAACCTTCTCCAATTTGAATGACTGACCAAACTTCTCAGATGTTCAGGGCTTTCTGATTTCAAATGTTCATAATATAAATAATTATGCAGTGTTTTCTCCTATGCACCAAGCCCATTAATGTGCCTACTCATTAGTCCTTCCAATGATCATGTAGAAAAGTTTTCACTGAGCTTTTCATAGAAAAGCTAGACATCAAGCCTGGAAGAAAACTCTGCATGGAAGCTGTGTGGCTGGTGTGTAGGGCCATAAGGATTGGAAGCCAGGACTGCTGACAGCAAAATCCACACTCAGGCTGAAACCATGATGGTCTCTTGCAGAGTCATTCTGATCCTCATAGTCTTACTTCATGAGGTTCCATGCATGCCCTTGCCCCTCCGTCAGCTACTTGGGGACTTATGTGGCTTTCACAGTCATTGGAGGTGAAAAGAATCCCACTGTCTCCCTCTCTGCTCTCCTTGTGTCCAGGGAGTAGCCTGACATAAACCAAGCCACTTCTTGGGATCTGTTTATAATCCATTCCAGGCTCTTCCCCCAGCATTCTCAGGGAACACTGAGCTCAAACCAGGACTCGAGGGAAGCCCTGCTCTAGGCAAGCCCCCCGTGCAGCAGCCACTTGGCTGAGAAAATGAAGGACAGCTAAGTGTGGGTCTCTTCGCGGTTGATACCATTGTAATGAGAGAGCCTACACGTGAGCTCAGAGCAGAGGGATAATAATGCTGTGGGCATTTTGTATTTAACAAAACACCTTTCTGGAGAAATGTATTACTTGTCTCATGGGTGGGGAATTGTCTCTGAACCTAATCAGGATTAGTCACTGGCCCATGACTATCTCATTTTTAATAAATAATAATTTTCTCAATTCAGCGCTAGCCTGCTCGTCTGCTTTCAGAAGATAGGATATGACTGTTCTGTATTTCCTGTATTAATAATCCGCAGCATTAGAGGGTTAACCCTTGATGCACCAAATGCAGTTCTTGCTCTTGGACCCTGGGAGGTCTGTTGCTTCTCACCTGATCGGCTGCACACATCTTTCAGATGAATTTAAATGTCAGTGCCTTGTGCATGAGGAGCAGAGGCCTGCACCACAGCTGAGAGGCAGCTGAGAGGCAGCCGAGATGTGGGCATTTGTGCAGAAGGCAAAGAGCAATCTTGCTACCACCACAAACCTCCGGTCTCTTTTGCATCCCTTCCACTCATCTATTCAAAGGGTACCTGGCTGGGGCCAAGCATGGTGCCAGGTCCAGCTGTCAGAGTCACACAGCTGTTAGAAAGATTCCCCAATAAAAGGAAAAGGAAAAAGCCCCTTCCATGAGTGAGGCATGCTGGTCAAGAACATGAGCTGGGTGGTACACACTTGGTTCAGATCCCACCTTGCCTCCTAGCAGCTGACCAGCGTTGGGCCTGAGCCCTAGATGTCACCTGCTCACAATGCTCTTCCCATCAGCTTGGCAGAGCAGGACTGCCAGGGACGTTGATGTTTTACTGATGATATGCTCTACATGGGGGATCTGCAGGCTCTGACCCATGGGCAAATCCAGCTGGTCACCTGACTGCACAGCCTGCAAACTAGAGGAGGTTCTACATGTTTAAATGGCTGCATTTCAAGTGCTTGTAAAAGTTGCTATGTGATATCCTTGATTTCATCCCTTGACCCACAAAGCATAAAATATTTACTACTTGCCCCTTTAAGAAACAAGTTTGCCAAACTCTGCTCTGGAGTAATCTGAGTCACATAGGTGGTGATAAATTTTCTGGTTTTGTGTTTAAAAAAAAAAAAAGTGGAAAGAAACAGGTGACATTAACTGTAATATCTTTCTTTAACCCACATAGTTTCCTTCCTACATGTAGTAAATATAAAAGTTGTAAGTGAAATATTATACATTCAATTTTGTACAAAACTTTTGAAATCCAATGTGACTTCTTTTCCTCAACAGCACCTTTAATTGGGACTTGCTAATGTTCGGCAGGCTGTGCTCCTGGCAGTGGCCCTGGCGGACACTGCTGTGTTGGGTAGCGGCAGACCTTCCGAGCTGGAGCCAATTTATGCCCCCGACATCCACAGCATTCGGAGAAGTTCAGGTTAGATCCCGTGTTGTCTTCCTTTTCAAGGTCATGTCGCACCCAGATTTAAACGGCGCATTGCCCCAAATTTAGATGCAGAGACTACATTCAAACCCACCAGCAGATTTTCTTGGATGCGTTTCCTGGGGACCGAGTCCAACCACCGTCCCCAGGGACTGGATGAAGCGCTCATTTCTGGCCTCACTGTTCTCTGTCAGTTCCAAATCCACAGCTGCCCATGTAACCCAGGAGGGACTGCCGACGTGTGCAGCCCTCCGCTCCTGCGTCCTGAGGGAACGTGCCCATCAGCAATGCTCCCCAGGGCCTCCTCGCTCCTGTCTCCAGAGGGAAGTTTCCCCAGGTCCAGGTCTCAGTTCATGCCCAGGGGAAGGCCGGAACTGCGCTGTGTGGTGATCAATCCACGTGCTGCTTGCCTCCAGCAAATTGAGGCCATTTAATTCTTGGTTAGAGTTTCATCAGCCCCATCAGTCTATGACAATAAAATGAATATATGTCTTGGGCACACCGGGCAGTCTCTTGCAGACACCCCAGGAGATTGCAGCTCCAGGTCCTGGAGCCTCCTAGTGCAGCAAAGCCTCATTCATATACCCCAGGCCTCAGATTTCCCAACATTCACTCATAGCGTGTGTCGTGTGTCTTCAGTAAAACATTTTACATACTTTCTTCCTCTGTGGCATTTCAGGGGCAAAGGGGAGTAGGAACTTTACATATGAGAGATGCGTCCCTTGCACCCACTAATTGAGTGAGTGAGTGAATGGTGGCCATCTCAGGCCAGGGGACTCAAAACTGAGCTGGTGTTAAAATCACCAGAGGGGTCATGAGAACATTCCTTGCTGGGCTCCACTGCAGAGGTCCCAGGCCTGAGAATCAGCCTTTCTAACAACTTCCCCAGGAACATGGAAGCTGCAGGTCCAGTGACCATGCTTTGAGGACCGTGAATCTAAAATTTACTAGGATTTCATTTTGTTTTGGCTAAGGGTCTCTCCCTCCCACTTTTCCCACCTCTGGCTGAATGTCCCTGTCTGCAAACCTTCAAGTTATGTTGTATGTTTCAAGGTTTCTCTGACATAATACATATGATTTTTAAAAATAGAACTGCATTCTCTTTAGTCTTTACTGGCTTCTATTTAAATCAATTTACCATGTTGTACAAATATATTTAGAAAGGAAATTTTCTATCATTAGCATAAATAGAATGTCAATATTTCTTACTATAAATAGGAAGAAGGCATTAAACTAAGACACAAATGATTAAAATAAAAAATAAAAAAAGCTTTTCTGAGTATATTGCCTCAATTATCTCCCAGGCTGGAGTGGTATATGTAACCCACTTGGAGAAATATTGGTGAGAAAGGAGGTCAGTCCTACAGAGAGATCTCTATTTTCAAAAGAAGACAAATACATTCTAGAATAATAGAGAGGATAGCATCTTGGCATTTGAATAGCAGACACCGTGGGCCACAGTGAAGCTGCTAATGCCGAGTTCTGCATTCCACAGGGCCCCTGGCTCAGCCGGGATGGACCCCCACTCCTCCTCCTCTGTGGCAAGTCGAGCTGAATTCAACTCGGCCAATAAAGTCATTCCCATTTGCATTTTCATGAACCACCTTTCGTTCTCCAAGTGTGACTTTCATTTTTAGGACAGAGTTATTCAGCCAATGGATATGCAGTCCCTTTAAAGGGATATTTATCACCCTTGAAGAGTCTTATTGCCAAATCTTAATAGTCTTTCCTATAATAAGGGCCTAAATTCACTACCAAGATGAAGAGGTGGAGCTTGAATGAGCTTTGCTGAAGCCTCTCATGATGAAATAGATTAAAATCTTAAGATGGGCGATGCCCTGGGGTGGGAGTCAATGCCCCCGTGTTTCCTGGACGCTGTGTGGGCACTGTGGGGGAGCCTAGAAGGGAACGGCAGGATTTGGAATTAGAACACCTGGGTTGCAACCGGGCTCCTCTGGTGGGGTGCTGAACCCCCATGGATCGCCATTACCTCATCTGTAAGATAGTAGTGGTGGGTGAAGTGAGGTCGCCTGCCTCTGAGGCAGGTGGTGAGGATCATCTGGAAAAATCCAGGCCAGGTGCTCTCTCTGGTTTCTGACAGAGTAACTAGATAAAATGCAGATCTGCCATTTGTATCAGAGATCCTGAAGACCACTGCCAGGTTCGGTGATTCCCAGGAGAGATTCCCAGGTCTCAGCAGATAGCTGGATTCCTGGCTTAAGACTCATTGCAATAGACACAGAGCCAAACCAGCATGGGGAAGAGGCACGTGGGGCAAGGTCCAGGGGCATGGGAGCAAGCTTCCCCGGCTCTTCCTCAGTAGTCGCCCAGGACACACTTAATCCCACAGCCATGTTTTGTGACAGTACGCATGAACTGGTCTCTACCAAGAAAACTCCCTAGACTCGGGCTCCAGGGTTTGTACTGGGGGCTGGTTACATAGATGCCCTCCCTGTGCCTGGAATTTACCAAAATCCCAGACTTGCTGAAGGAAAGCAGGTGATTGGCCCAGAGCACGTTGCCCCGCACAGTGAGACACAGGTGCCAGCTAGGGTGACAGGAAGCCCAATGTGAGCCAGGGACTTCCTGGCCCACAGGCCTTTCTAAGGCTGCAGTCCCTGTCCCTATGCTAGGTTAGCTCTTTTCTGCTCTGTATCCCAGGCCATGAGGCCTCTCCTGCCTTTCTGTCTCTATCCACAGTGACGCCCTTCAGGTGTCCTAGCCCTCCGCCTGTCATTCAGCCTGTCCCTGCAGCGGAGTCTTGCAATCCTGCCTGCTGCTGCCTCTGCCTGTGACACACTTCTCTGAGTTTGCCATGACCATGTCCTCCCCACTTCCTCACTGAAGATGCTGCCCTGACTCCTTCATCCTACTCTTGTTTCTCTGTAGCATTTCTGCTCCCTGAAATGGTCCTTGGTACTTATTTTTCCCTTGTTTGTGTCGCCTCTGCTAGACAAACGATATGCTTTTCAGGCAGAAAACATCTCTATGGCATTTCCTGTGTCCTTGATACTTCCTACTGCAGGACTGGGCAGGTAGTAAGTGCTCACTTAATACTTGTCACATGGACATTGCAAATCTTTGTATTTAATTGTTCTCTACCCCAAAGAATAGACATCCTTTGCATCCCTCTTGGTGACTAATTTATTTCCTTTGAATGTCTTAAGACATCTTGAGAAAGCATTGAACTTGCAGGGAAATCCATTTGCTAGTATCAGGAAGATTCTGAGAGGGTCTGGCTTTTCAGATCCTGTCTTTCCACCTGTGCATCTTCTCCGCATGAGCCTAAGTCACCACAGGCAGAATCACAGGCGGCTGCAGAGAAGCTCATGAGCTGTTTCCACTCAGGGTGTTTGTGGGGGATTCTGTTTCCAACTTTTTGGCCTAGATTCTCTCAGTAGTTTTCCAATTCTGTGATGGATACCACAGGTAAGAAAGGGTCACTTTCTTGGATGTCCCAGGTGCACTCTTGACCCTTTTCCACCTTGCTCAGGACCCTGTGTGGAGGTCCCCTGCCCTCTGGCTGCCATTGGCTTTAGTCCAGGGATCTGCAACTTTTATTTTCTTGAAGTTCAGATAATAAATATTTTAGACTTTGCAGGCTGAGCAGTTTCTGTCAAGACTACTGGCATCATCCATTACAGTGTGAATGCAGACGTAGACAGCAGGTAAACCAACAAGCTGGGCTGTGCCAACAGAACAGTACTTAGAAAATCAGACCAGCGGTGGTCCATGGGTGGCCTGTGGACTGTGATTTTCTAGACAGTGGTTTGACCAGTAGGGGATGAAGACAAAGCCAAGAGGGCAACAGAAGTATCCATCTCCACAGGCTGTAGGTCCCTCTCCTGGATCAGGGGTGGACTTCTCCACTGGGCCTAGAAACTGTCCTCTCTTTGTCCCTTTGGGCTTGGATCTGGTGAATGTGTGCCACTGTTATGGGAGTCTGCCCTGTGCTCTGGGCTCCTTCTCCCTGGCCCTGACCACACCCAGCTCGCCCCTGTGTCCTCTGTTCACATAGCTAAGTCTGAGTGTACCGTGGACTCCTGCTGCAATCAGTGCAGTTTTGCTGCCAGGCTTCCTGAGCTATAGAACTTCAGATGCTCCAATCTGGAGGGTGTGTAGGACGTGGCCCTCACTCTTCCCTGTTCCTTTTTCTGGCCTGCACCCTGCGTGGGTGATGGCCATGCTGGCAGAGTGGCAGAGGAGATCAGAGGCCATCACGTGGGCACTTCTTTTTTAGAGCTTATTTACTCTCAGAACAAAGCTTGTCACTAACGTCTGACTCCCTGGGGAGACTCCCGAACTCCTCCAAAGGAAAGGAGGCCTTTCCTGGTAATGTGTTTGACACCGTATAATTTTTTAGGATAATCCCTTCTCCAAATTTGACTATGGGGAAGATATACTATTTTTCCATATGAAGAATCAGACTTAACTTTGAAAGTATTAGGATTAGCAAAAACTTTGAAATATTGCATGAATCCAGCTTGGGTTGAAAATATGCAAAGGTCTGACTCATGAAATTTTAGGTAATTGAACTTCTAGAATCAGGTAGACAGGTGAGTAATAAAAAAATGTCCTCTGCTAACTACTTTAGCTCAAGTGCTTTTTTTAAATTTTTTTTTCCTCTCAGTTCAAAACCTGACTGGGGTTTCCTTGCTGGGGAGAGGAGACTGGCTTAGCCATGCCCACATGTCATGTGCAATAAAAACAGGAGCAGCTTCTCACTTCATCTTTGGTATCAAGACATCCCTTGCTTGTTTTCTCCTGGTGGGAATCAGGTTTAGGAGGCTAGGAGGAGGGTGATGCTTGATACTGCTCTGAAGCTGGGCTGCAGACCAGCAATTGGCCACCTCCTGCACCCTAAGGTGTCTATGCCCTTGAACACATGGGCTAAGAGGAAGGGCTTGGTGCTCTAAAAAAGAAAAATACTGCCTTGAGTAACAGAGGAAGCTGAAGCAGAGGTTTGGAAGCAGCGTTGTGAAGGCCAGGAGGCTGGCCGTTGGAGGTAGTGGGCCCGCTGCAGTGCAAGAGGGTCCTGTATAGCCCAGCCACATTTTCCCATGAGCATCAGTAGGTGGGGATGAAGACTCAGGGGAGGTAGACTCTTGGGGAGGCCAGGAAGGACAGGTAGATGAATAGCGAGGTCTGCATCTAAGAAAAGCTACATAGTGTCCCAGGTACAAACCAGAGAGCACTTAAGAGTTGAACATAGGCCAACAAGAGCACAACGGGCAGAACAACAAGCAGACAGTACTTACTGCTGGGGACACATGGACTGTGGTCCTCTGAGGATGAAGCTGTCAGGGGGACTTCATCATCCATGCAGTGTTGTTGTGTTGACTCCAGCCCCGATGCTGAGCTGTCTCAAGTCCAGACACTAAGTGACAACCCTTGGTATTTAAATGTTAGCAGCTAATCGACAAACCAAAGGCCATCCAGCAGACATGGTGGCCCTGTGGGGCCTGCCTGCCATTGGCTCCATTATGCATGTTTGCCCTGAGAACAGAGTCCTCAGCGGATGTTAGAGTGGGAGACGCCAGTGTGGCGGCCTAGCTTGCGCTCTGAATGTTAGCAGTGCTGTAGACCAACTTTCAAGGTCAAATTGATTATCCTCCAGCTAAGCCAGGCAGGAGCTCCCTAATCATGTCAGAAGGCAGGATTATCTCTGATCATTTGAGCTAGGACTCTGGACAGAACATCAAAAGCAGTATTTAAATAACACACTGTTACGAATCAAGGATTCACTGCAGTTTCTTTTACTATGAAACCAAATTGTGGAGGATCATTTTGCCCTATTAGTACAGGGGTTTCCTGGGTTGTTTTGGCTCTTGGGCACTGCAGCCCATCCTGTTATGAGATACCACTCTGGAGACAGGGAAGCTCTCTTTTGTGTCATGCCGACTCATACTCATAAGACTCTGCAAAAATGCAGGCAATTTACTGGCCCAAATGACCCAGAATTGGGAGCCAGCATACCCAGAATTTTGTGCTGGAGATGCTTGGCTTCTGAAAGTCCACTGTGTATATCTCTTCCCTGTTCGGTCCTCAGTGAGCTCACATCAGTAGCTTGAAATTGGCCATGATGGGAGTGTTTACACCATGGAAATTGGCAAACATTACAAATCAAGGCATTCTTTCCTTGGAGAGCTCCTTGCTAAACACTTACCAGGATACTCCGGGTACCCTCCATTGCTAGAATATCCCCTCAACTTCTCCCTTGATATCTGAGTCTGAGTTGCATTCTACTTTGACATTATATTAATATCTTGCTTGCTGCTCCAGAAATATAAAACAGGAGAAAATTGCATAGTAAATGAAATCATTTTCTACTTCCAATATCTTCAAAAATCCTCGCCTTTAACAAAGCTGCTAACAAATAGAACATGGAATATGTTAATCATTGAGAAAGCTCAGTCTGACACAACTGAGTCCTGCTGAGTAGTGGCCAGTAGCTGCCCTGGAGAGGACATTCAAGGACAACCATCGTTTGGAGTCCTGCCCACTGATGTCTTCTGTTTAAAACAGAAGGATGCACAGCCAAGCCAGCCCAGTGTCACTTAGGGTAGTGCAGCCTAAATGACCCTACACCCCTACTCTAACACCACATTAACTGGCCCTTGTTTTCCCTCCTACCAGGTCACTTTCTCCATCTCTAATTCTTCAACTGTGTTTTTAAAGTGGGTATTTGTATGTCAGTCTTTCCTCTTATTCCCTGTGTCCCTTGAAGGTGGGGTCATGTCTTACTGATTTATACATATCTTTGCACATCTGACACACAGTAGGCCCTCAACCAAGGTTACTTACATCAGTGAAGTGGTCTGTCAGAAGGTGAGTAATTGATATTTAAAGAATAGTCATTGAAATTCCTGCTGCTCTGGCAGCATTTGGGAAACTGCATATAAGACTCTTAGATTTTAAAGAAAAAAGATGTACATCCTCACACCCTGTCCTGGGGAGCTGGGTGGCGTTCTGCTTAACACAATAAATTCCTGGACCTCAATACCAATTTTTGCTTGGTTTACTTCTTTTCTCCTGGAAACTTTCAGAGTGAAAACCTTTAGTAGAGAAAAAACAATTTAACAAGATAGACATTTAGTTCAATAGAAGAATTTTCCTGGTGTGACAAAATAAATTACAAAAAGGACTTTGCCTCTGAAAGATAATTAATAAAAACCTTCCCATGTGATGACAAATCTGACATCTTGTCTGAGTCTGGCGGAGAAGGAATCGGAGAGAGTTGCAGTTAGAAGAAAATGTTCCACTTCACAGTGAGGCCGAACCGGAGCTGGTAATTATTTCTAAGCAGGAAAAGGTCAGAGTCTAGATGCTCAATTGACACAAGATCCGGCCGGGATGTGTAATTATTCACATTGGTGAGATCTCTCCATAGATTTTCCTGATTTCAGGGGTAAATATTGTTGGAATGTAAGGAATCGCTGTGACCCCCTCTGCACACAACGTGTTTATGAAACACCTCCCTTCTCTCAGATATACTGCTCTTGTTTGTCATATACTGAATGACAGGCCCCTAAATATGTCCACATCCCAATTCCCAGAGCAGGAGATGGTACCTGGATTACCATCCAGGCATGGGCATGATTCATCAGAGCAGTCCTTACCCAAGGGAACCAGGAGTCCGAGTTAGAAATATAAGGTGATGTGAAGAGAAAGAAGAGAGAGAGACGGCAACGGGTGAGATGATGCTATGCCGCTGGCTTCAGAGATGAAGAAAGGAGCCCTGAGACAAGAATGCAGGTGGCGGAGCTGGAAGGGGAAGGAAAGCACATTGTCCTGAAGGAACACAGCCCAGTGGACCCATTTTAGACTTCATCACTATAAGATAATAAAGTAGTTTTTAAGCCATGAAGGTTGTGGTATGCTGTTACAGCAGCAATATGAAACTGATACATGAAATCAGAGCCTGAGGCCTAGGTCCAGGTGGTATCCGGGAAGCAGGAGTCGGGGCAGGAAAGCAGGGCAGGGAGGAGGAAGAGGACCTATGTGAGGAGGAATCATGGTGGTCACTCCTGTAGACAGCTACAGGTCTAGCTACCATTGTTCAAGGGGCACATGGAATAGCTCTCAGAAACATCTGGACAAAGACAGGAAGTGAAAAGGACCCAAGTCTCCTGTCTGTCATTCCCATGGATGCAGGACCAGTTTCCAGTGCCTAGCTTATGGTAGGTTTTCATGATTTGTCAGGTAACTTCTGGGGGCTACCAGGGCTCACCCAAGATGACCTTGTTCAGGGGCTACTTTTGCTTGACCTGAGAGAAGCCAGTCTTACCTAGAATTTGGTACCGCCGATTTAATTAATAGCATTTCTCAAGTGGGCACAATGGCCACCAACTCTGGGCAGCACTGCCTCTACTTTTTATTCTTCCTAATATATTAATTCAAATTCTTACAAAACCATGTTATCCTTTTGAATTTTTAATGTAAGCCTAGTGAGTTAATCCTAAAATTTTAACAGGAAAGAGTTAATTTCATTTTGACAAAAAATTGTGATTTAATTGAGTGGATTATTTGTCTCTATTTTAGCCAGATTCCAGAAGGACAAGTATTGTCTATTCAGTCTCATTTTGAGACAACAGAACACCTTCAAATAATCTTGTAAACAGCCCAGAGCTTGTTATCCCTGCCAAATTACTCCCTATTTCTTGAACTGACATATCATGGTATTTGTATTTATCAAACTCCTACATGGAACATTCTTTCTTGTACTTTGCCACTTTAAAAATTTCCATTGTCCTTCCAATATGGCCTTATTTGTGACATTGCCAAGTCCCTATTTTCATCTGAAGAGTGTGTTCTTTCTTCCTCTTTATTTCCATAACACCTTATCCAAGTTAATATATAGTACATTTTAATTAATATAAATAATAGAAATGCTAGCACATAGCACTTACTGTGAACCAGTTTCTGTCCAAAACCCTTTGATTTCTGAGCCTCACAATCAATGGGAAAAGATGTGATTATCAGTTATATTATGCAAATAAGGAAGCTAAGGTAGAGGGAAGTTAAGTAACTTGCCCAAGATAGCACAGCAACTAAATAGTAAAATTGGGTCTGGAACACAGGCAGTCCAGTTCCAAAATCTTTGCTGTGAGCAACTTCCTAATGAATTTTCAATAGATAGCAATGCATGATATATTAGTATTGCATTAGATGACTATGTTTCTGCCTTTCTTTGTAGATAATAAGTTTATGAAGACCTCTGTTTATTTTTCTATCTCTAGCATCTAGCCCAGAGACTGGCAGATAATAGAAATTTAAAATTTTGACTAAAGGTATTAATAAAACAATGAACCCAGTGCCTCTATCATATTACAGATCAAATGCCCCATAACTTAAGGAATGACTACTAAGAGAAAAGAAAAGGGGCTTTGGGCTGGGGTCATAGTGCAGTGATAGAGCGCTTGCCTCACATGAGTGAGGCACTGGGTTTGATTCTCAGTACTGCATATAAATAAATAATATAAAGGTCCATTGACAACTAAACAAACAAAACAAAAATGAGAAGGAGCTATGCCTGTTTAAGCTCAGGAAAGGAGCTCGTATGACAATTCTTGCTACTGTCTTGTCAATGGGCTTTGAGGTCACAAACTCCTTTCCTTCCATGATCTTATCTGCCTCCGCTTCCCTCTACCTTTCCTCTCTTTTCCACTCTCTATTGATTTGCTCAGATTACATTTATAGCTTGAAAATCCAAGTAAAGGAACCAGCATCTTCTGGGTGTCTGGGGTGAAGCTGGTGCCATGCTGGTTGTGAGCTGACTATAGCTGCGATGACAATTTGCTATACCTTTACCAACTTGAAACAACACAGATATATTATCATACAATTTTTGCATAGTTTTATTGGTGCACTCTATTTTGCATAATGGTGGGAACTGTTACATGGCTGTACATGTACACAATAGAGCAATATGTTTTGTTCCATGTCATTCTCTAGTATTTTCCCTTTCCCTCCCCTTCCTCCCCCTGGTCCCTTTCCTCTACTCTACTGATCTCCTTTGGATTTTCATGAGCTCCCCCCAAACTTTCTTTTTCTTTTTCCTCTCTAGATTCCACCAATGAGAGAAAACATACAACCCTTGACCTTCTGAGTTTGTCTTATGCTGCTTAACATAATGTTCTCAAGTTCCATCCATTTTCCTCCAAATGACAACATTTCATCCTTCTCTGTGGCTGAATATAACTCCACTGTGTATATACATAGATTTCCTTTATCCATTCGTTCATTGAGGGACACCTGGGCTGGTTCCAGTTTGGTGATTGTGGATCATGTTGCTATAAACACGGGCACATGTGTATTGATATAGTATGCTGACTTGACTTTAAAGGCCACAAGTCCAAATGAGTCTTGCTGGGCTAACATCAAGGCACTGGCCACAAGGCTGTGACCTTTTCTGCAGTCCCTGGAGGAGACCCCTCCTTTGTTGTTCTTGCATTTTATAGCTTCTAGAGGCCACCAAATGCCTTGGCTCCCGGTCCTTTTCTACATCTTCAAAGCCGGCAATGTCATCCTCTCTCATCACATACCTCTGCCTGTCCATTATTACATCTCTTTCTTTGAGTCTTTCCTTTGTTTTCAGAGGTTCCTGTGATTGAATCCATCCAGTGCATGACCTATGACAGCTATCCTGTTTTAAGACCAGCTGGCTGCCACCCTTGGTCCTCCTTTGCCATGGAACCTGATGTATTCACAGGGTGTGGGGGTCAGAGTGAGCACATTTTGAGGGACCATTATTCTGTCTTGTCTTGTTCTGATTGTCTTGTTGAGGCCTCCAAGCAGCTGCACACTGTGGATGGCCTTATGGTCATTCTACCAAAGCAAACCTGCTTGCTGGTTCTGCAGCAGTGGTTTGCCAAGAGTCAGAGAAGTGGCCAGACGTGGGTGAATTTTGGCCTCTGGTTTTCTGCTTTTCCAGATATATGCAACTTCCCTGTTAATAATTTGAGGGAAAGATGTCAGTTAACATTCAAGTAGAAACAAAGTCCAGGGGCCGGGATGTTGGATTCCACATGTGCTTGAAAGCAATAGCCCGACTCACCTGGCGCCCCCTGGAATCACAACATAATTTCCAAGTGTCTTTTACCTTAATGGCCAGAAAGGAGGCAGCTGTTCTACATCCCTGAGGCTTTGAAACATCAGGGACATGTTAAGGAAGTCAGAGTCAGCAAGAGCGTTGCTGAAGATGACGTTGGTCTACACTACACGTGTGCACACAGGTGTGTGTGTGCGCGTGTGTGAGCATGTGCACACGCAGGCCTTAGCACTGTTCCTTTCTTCTCTACTCTGTCAACAATGTGCCTTTATAAATCCTTTCAGGACTCTGGGCTTTTGGTCCACGGTAGGATAAAGAATCAATCACAGTGTGGTGTGCTGGAACGTTCTTATATCCTCCAACTCAGAGAAAGTAGCCTTTCTTCCCCACCAATCTAAGACCTCCAAACTGATTCCCGTAGACCAACTTTGACAAGAGAAACCGGAGGTGTGTTGTGGCAGGGATAAAGTAGCTGTCCATCCAGCTAATAGCAAGTGTACAGGGAGGCTGGGCGGGGAGGTCAAGGAGCCAGGAGACTCCAAGGAATTCATCTGGAAAGTGCCAGTTGGGAGCCAGCTCAGGAGAGGTTGCCATCCATGGTGGTCCCAGCCTGTGGAGATACTTTTTTTGTGGCAAGAGGTTTCTTTTCCACTTTTGACTGCTTTGAGGACAGTTGTGCAAGCTGTTCTTTGAGGACAGTTGTGCAAGCTGCTTCCCCCTGGGCACCGGGCTGGGTCCACAGAGAGCCGAGGTAGCCCTCTGCTGAGCTTCTTGCATGCCAGCTGTTCCGCGGGCTTGGTGAGCTGCTGTGACGAACCTCTTCAAGTCTCAGTGATATGACGCAGCAGGTTGGTGCTCCTTGCTGGTGGCTCTCCTGGGCCTCTGTTGTCTGCCCAGTGGCTGTCTTCTGGGCTCTTGCTCTTGGGTGACACTGGTGCCTTGAGAGCCTTACCTTTCTGTTTTCATGGGTAGGGCAAGAGAGAGGATGCTGCAGGACATTTCAGGGGCCAGGCAGTAGTGGTGACAGTCCTTCTACCCTCCATCTGTGCGTGAGTGTTTGAGTACTTCCATGGAGCCAGCAGCACAGCATGTGGCTACCACTGTGACATGTGTGGAGACAGCATGGACAATTCTTGGCTGTCCCAAAGTCTAAAAGCATGGATAGTAGCATTGGAGTCCAGTGAGCAGGTACAGGGAGCAGTGCCGCAGGTCGGCTCCAAAAGGCTGCTCTGTATAACCTGGTGATCCGCCTTCAGGACACAGAGCTCTGGCCACATCCGTTGCACTCGGCCAGTTGGCAGCCTGTGGTCTGAGAGAGGAGTGCACGCCACAGCCGGCTCCACTGTGGAATCAGTACCTGTCAGGATAAGCAAGCCCCTCCACCCCAGCCTGCTATTTTTAAGAGAGAAAGTTCTGTGCTGGATCAAAGAAATGGAAGCTGCAAAGAGAAATGAGGGTTCTGTGAGGACACGCTCAGGAGAGTGCATGGTGTCCTTTCACAGAGGCAGTGCAGCCACAGCCATAGCCGTCCGTGGCGTTCTCACAGCACAGCTGACCCCACCACAACAGAGCCCGGCTCCTCCACTCTTGGACTCCTTCCCTGCTCTCATTGTTGGCATGCTTCTGAGCAGTTACCCACTGAACAGTTTTATAGTAGCAACAAATAACATTCTAGTGATATACGTCAGTGTCTGCCCCAGGGAATATCAGTGAATCATTTATATTATTATTAGAAATAACAATAAGCATTTATTGAGCAGTTATTATGAACCAGATGTTGCTTATGTCTCTTTACAATGATTAATCACTCTATCCTCATGATATCCTGCAAGATGCCTGTATTACTCCCATTTTACATTCAAGGAAACTGAGACACAGATTACTTGGCCCCTGTTACTCCACCGGTAGAACCAGGGCTTGTACTAAACCCAGAAGGCTCAGAACTGTGTTTGTTGTCTGCAGAGACATATCTCTGCTTTCAGGGCAGGCCGATTGTAATTTTCCAATAATTGAAACCCTTTAGTGATCATAAAATTTGATAATTGTCATGCTTTCAAAGGTGTATCGGTTACCTGTTGTTTATGAGGAGCAAGCTACACAAGAACAATCAAGGAAGACCATTCTCGCCATGACATTAAAGATAAACTCAGACTGCCCACAGCTTATATTCCCACAGAGTTAAAGAGGGTTCAGGGAACAGTATGCTTAGGTCGTGTCTTCACATGTGTGATGTCTCATCATGTTGGAGAAGGGCTTGCGTGGTTCTGGAATAATGTCTCAGTGCTATTCTACTATAATGAGGGATCATGGTTTATATCTCACCCTGAACTTAGTGGGATTGAAATTGAAGAGGGGGTCTCCATGCCGAGTTCACAAATGGACTCTGTTTTGAATCCTGCTCAGTTATCAAGGCGTGGTAGAAGTACCTAGAACACTCTACCACGACTGGCCAGCAAGTAATTCAGCTTGTGGGAAGCACTAAGTTAGTCTGGATTCTTTCTTAGAATGCGGTTTTGTAATTCTGGAGATGTGTTACATGACACCTAGAGAGGAAAAACAAGGATTGGCGCCAAAGAAAGCAGAGCATGCTGGTTTAAGATAGGCCGCCATCCCTCTGCTTATCCAGGCAGTTCTTACTTTTGATCTCAAGGAGGAAAATGTCCCTTCTGGGGGTTTGATTCCCTCAGCATCCTAGATGGGGTTAGGCTCCTCTGTGCCCCAGCTTGGACATGCTCCCAAAGAGACCTGCACCTTCCTTTCAATTTAGGGATCCATTTTAGTCAGTTGATTAATTACTGAGGATCTGCCCTGCCAGCTCCTGGTCTAGATCATGATCCTGTCATACTGAGCATTTATGGACCATTCTTCCTAGGCACGCCTTTCTAATTGCTTTCTATGAATCTCCCTATCAAATTCACACAGCCACGCTCAGTGCACGCCTCCCCTTCCTTGCTTCACTAGATAAGAAAACCCAGGGGCAGAGCCGCCATGAAACATGCTACATCCATGGTCACCGAAGGGCGGAGCCAAAATTCCAATGAGAAAAATGGCTGGAGAGTCCTTGAGTTGAACTGCCACATTCTTGCACTTCTTTGAAAGTTCCTGGGCAGAACTGGCAAAGCCCTAACTGAATCCTGGGAGTTGAACAAGTCTTCATGAGTGAGTGAGTGAGTGAACCAAGGATTTGGCAAGCTCTTACCTCACTAAGTCACCCTTGTCAACCTGCTGTGTACTTTTATGTGACAAACATTTAACCTGAATTTTGACGGGTAGACAACTGACCCAAGAATTTGCACACAAAACTATGCCTTTGGGACATTTCTGACCCCACCCTCCTTTACAATTCTAGAGGAATCCTAAATAGACTGCGACAGGGCTTCATGATAGAGACTGGGTCACAGGAAGAACAAGATGGAGGAAAGACTCTCTCACAGAACAGTTAGTTCCTCTCACTCCCAGAGAGCTGTGCATGACATCCCTGGGGAAATTGCATCTCCCTTAGTAGGTACAGGGTGACTGGTTTATAGTCTGGGATCTGAGGGCAGAATTAGCCAATTAGAAGGTAAGATATGGTTATAGGCACAGGGGCCCTGGGGGTAACCTTCACCCGCTGGCTGTTTAACCAAATTAGCATCGGCCAGTTATAGATTTTCTGCTTGCAAAATAGCAAATTATTCCGAGTTCTGCAGCTGCCTGAGATGATGTGTATGCCACTTAGAATGCCAGTGGTGCCATTGCTTTGGAAGCGATATGCCAGCGTCTGGTCTCAGGATGAGGCCAGGTTTTACAAGCAGAGCTGCAAGACACTGGACCACAGTATCCTGCACCCTCTGATCTGAGAAAGATGATGTCGGGCGGGGTGACGACACTTTCATTTCAACTTCTCTGATGTGGCTCGGGCCAGCTGCATCATGAACCTCCTGAGATTGATTCTTGCCCCTGCTCCTTGGGGTTCAGTGCATTTCAGAAGGCTGGTATTTAGAGAGATGCCCTGATTCCACAGCTCCCAACCTTTTATACCCTCGTTTGAGTCTGTAGGCAGGGATGATAATGAGCTTTCTTCAGCTGCCTGTGTGCAGTGGTTAAGAATAGGGGGTCCAGTATCAAAGTCTGGTTTCCTAAGAAGCAGATACCCAGTCAAGGATTTGAGCACAGGTAGTTTTTCCAGAGGACAGGTCTTGGAAAAATAGTGAAGGGGGCTGAGGGAAGAAGCCAAGGAACAGAGAGCAGCTAAGGAAGAGACGCAAGCCAGACACCTGGTGGGGGTTGGAGCTCAGATCCAAGTGGAAAGTGGGAGGCAACATGTGCCTGCGAGTCGTCTTACCTGAAGGGAGAGGGAGCCGGGGTATTTACACACCCGTCCCATCAGTCAGTGGTTGAGGGCCACTCCTGCACATGTCAGTTTCCAAACACTGCTGACTGATGCCATGTTCACAGCAAAGTAGTCTTCTACAGTGTTTAGAGAAATGTCTCAGGAAAAAAATAAAAATAAAACAGAAACCACAAAGTCCTCCCTGATGTGAAAGTTTTAAGGGGGATGGACAGGCCAGGCTGTGTACAGACTTAGGGGAAGGCTAGGCTGAACTCAAGCCCTGACTCAGCCTAACTGTAGGTCTGGGGCGAGCTGTCGACCTCTCTAAAGCTCAGATCCCTCCTCTGTAAACTAGCCTTTACATTAGTACGGACTTCATGGAGCCACTGAAGAGATTAAATGAAATCATACATATACAGTGAGCTTAGCACAGTTCTTGCCATATGATAAGGGCTCAAAAATGTCAGTTTTCCAGCCAGGTGTGGTGGCGCACGCCTGTAATCCCAGCACTTAGGGAGGCTGAGACAGGAGAATCGCGAGTTCAAAGCCAGCCTCAGCAATGGCGAGGTGCTAAGCAACTCAGTGAGACCCTGTCTCTACATAAAACACAAAATAGGGCTGGGGGTGTGGCTCAGTGGTCGAGTGCCCCTGAGTTTAATCCCCAGTACCAAAAAAAAAAAAAAGTCAGTTTTCCTTGTTAAGTATTATGGCTTATATTCTCTGTGTGTGGTACTCAGTGCAAATAGGTGAGGGAAAGAGCTAAGGCCTATCCTCATGGGGCTTACAGTTTTTCCTTACTACACTGGAAGTCCATTTTTTGCCCAAGTTACACCTTGCCTAGAAGGGTATCATATACTGTGACATTTCAAAGCGTATAACCTACCTTTCTGACAGATGGGTAAAGTAAGTAGCCCAAGGATTTGCAAAGACAAAGTTGAGCCTTTGGAAGCAATTGTAAATTTAAAATTTTATGGTAGCCAAAATTCACAAAAGTAAAAGAAACAGGTAAAATTAATTTTACCAATATATGTATTTAGCCCTACATATAAGTATAATCAGTTCGATATGTAATATAAGATTATAGTTAGATGTTTTGCTTTTCTGTTTAGTTCAAAA
The DNA here is from genome assembly GCA_004024805.1 of Geosciurus inauris. Taxonomy (NCBI): domain Eukaryota; kingdom Metazoa; phylum Chordata; class Mammalia; order Rodentia; family Sciuridae; genus Geosciurus; species Geosciurus inauris. The sequence goes on from PVHX01000706.1 coordinate 21,499, forward strand.
TCCAATTGGTTTTTCATTCTATCAGTGTCTAAATTTTGGACCAGCTGCATTTCAGGTAGCCATCTGTGGCTCGAGGCCACCACAGTGGAACACGGTGCAGGCACGATGGGCCTTGGGTTCCAAAGGAAACGTCCCCTTCTCTTTTCCTCTCTCTTCATAGATGACATTGCTCCTTTGCATGTATGAAAGTGAAGTTGGTTTTAACTCGGGCATCACAGGAAATTGACAGTTTCTATAATGAAATTTCACACATGGAGACCATAGTGAGATTCTTAGCAGGTGTAAAAATCTGACGATGTTATTTCTTTAACTGCACCTTAATGGAAGCTGCAGCAGCTGTTCCCCTTTGTGGGTTTTTCCAGATCTCGTTGCCAAAACGAGTTGTTGGCAGAAGAAGTACCAACTTGCCTCTTCTGTACCCAGAAGAAGTATCAACTTGCCTCTTCATTTGGGGACTGAAATTAAAACCTCAGCTCGTTTCTATAAGTCGCAGATTTGGTAAAAAGTTAGCAAGGCAAATACATAAGCCGCTATTAAAATATTGATGGCCTTGTGTTCCTCAGGTGCTGCTGCTAACATCTGCAGAAGATTTGGACTGCACTCCTGGATTCCAGCAGAAAGTGTTCCGCATCCATCAGCCAGCGGAATTCATTGTGGGCCAGTCGATTCTAAACTGTAAGCAGTACCACTGGAAGATGCTTTTGGCCTAGTCTCATATTGGAATTCACTAGTATCCAGGAATGTGTCTCAGGATGTAATATTTCCTAATGTTACATGTTTTCTGATCATGTTTCTTCTGTCGCTGACAGACCCAGGGTGGCAGCGCCTGAACTGGACACTCGCAGGCTTAGAGGTTAATAGAGTGGCGTGTCTCTCTTTTCAGTATTTTATCATCGGTGGGCATTTCTGCAGTGCTCCTAGAAAAGGGTACTGCTAGCGCCTGTGTGAGTTCTACAGTATGTAAGAAAATGAAATCCATTTCCCCTGGGCAGACCCCAAGAGCAAAATCACTGCCTTCCTGTAGATTGCTGTCCTACCTGTAGTTTCTCATACATAGCATTAGATCAAAGTAATGGTAAGAGCATGATATTGGCTGCTGGGATTTTTAGACATAAGAACCAAAAAATTCTTATGCTTGAAGCTGATAAGATCATCCTTGGAAAGATTCAAAACCTCTCCAGTTTGTTCTGTGGATTAAATTCAAATCCTCCCAAATTCTAATTGATTTCCTTAAAATGTGCATCCCTCAGATCTGTGGTTATGATCACTTTCTATTTTTAACACCAACATTACATTACTCTGTCTTTAAAGGGGAACAGGGTAGATTGTTAAATGCACATCAAGCATGGTTTCTGCACAGGAGCATTTAAAATTGAAGGCAGGCATAGCCATTTAATTGTAGGCTTTTGAGCACTGTTATTTAACAAGTGGGAATAAAGGGTATGTGGACCGTGGTCTAATGTGGTCAGATGCTTCAAGGCCCCTTTAATAAAGGGGCTCTGCACCTTTGGCGGCACAGTCTCAGGTGTGCCTTCCAGACTGCCTCATTCCTTTACTCCTATGGCATGTGACTGGCGTGATAAGAAAAGGGGACCCCCCCCACACACACAATGGCCCTCCTGATTGTGAGGCTGCTAAGCATTTTAAGAGTTGAGAGGAGCACAGTAATGAAGATGTAGTGCAGAGCGTCAAGGGGCATTCAAGGTACAGCCCGTGCACATCTTGATGCAATTTCACCAATGAAATCATCTCGATAATTAGAGTCCGTCATGGCAAGGTGCAGGATGGGCACAATAAGTGAATTCCAATATGTGATTTCCTAGTAATTTGATCCCTGCATGTGACTCTGGGGTCAGGCCACCAGGAGCCCTCATTTGTCTTTTGATTTTTATATTCATCAGAATCAATATGTTGCAAATGGAACTTGATTTGTGAGAACGATTTTTCTGGCTCTCCTCCCCCTCTTCTTCCTTTTGGTCTGCCTGATTCTGTCTGTCTGTCTGCCCGCCTCTCTTAATTTTTTCCAAGTGATTATCCCAAATGGCATCTATGTTAACATGCTTGGAAATGCGAAGCCACCCTGAGTATGGAAATTAATAGAGTTGGTATGCAAAGCAGGCCCATAAATGTGATTGCTTCTGTAATCTTCACGACACCAAACAGCTTTTAATTCACCACTGAGAAGCTGGAAACAATCATACTTTGGGGGATCTTTTTAATTTAAACTAGGCCGTACTGTATATTCCAATATCATAGCTTTGTGTGTGCCCGTGTGTATATGTGTGTTTAATCCCCTAAGTAATTAAGTGGGTTATGGCTGCTGCTTCTGTGTAAGCTAGTAAATGCTAAATGAGACTGGGTTGATTATCAATGATGGCACATCCAGGAAAAGTCAGTGACATAGGAATCGAGGCCATTTACAATTTCATGCTTGTATGTGTTGTTAGGTCAGAAAAATCTGATTAGCCCCTGTCAGTGAAATTGTATGTCCACATGTATTACCAGAGTAAAACAAAACAACAGCAAATCTTGTGAGGGAGTTTTCAGTTCATTTCAAAGCAATGAGCGCAGGTGGCTGTGAGGCAGACTATGCATGAAGTTCAGCTGCCTAAGTGAAGAGAAAGTTGTCACAGGCTTGAGGTCACCTACTGTGTGTTGCTTAGAAAACCAGTATCTCCAGACGTAGCACTATTCCACACATCATAGGAAATAAAAAGCCCAAAATATCAAATGTTCCTTCCCACATAGCCAACCAATATTTGAAGCCAGCCAGTTCTACCCCATCTCCCCTTTCTTCCTTTCATTCTTAGTTTTTTCCCTATATTTACTTACAAATAAACACAAAAACCTCTGCCTCTGAGACAGTGTGACTGACCATGTCAGCAGTGAGTGGGGCACACTCTTAACACAGGCTGACACCTGAATAAAGGACAGAATGACTCGGACAGAAGAACCAGACCACTTAAGAACACGGGGCTGCCTGAATCTGCATATGGAAGACTCAGGAGATGGTTACGACGTAAATACGAGACTGACATAAATACGAGTCTCTGTTGCAGGGGTGGTGGAGGTTACCAGGAACTGGGTAGGCGGTATCATCTCGGGTCCCCTTGATCACATCTGCACTCCATATTGTTCCTTTATCTTGGCAAATGTTTTAGAGTTCTGGTTGCAGTCACTGTGAGTTTTTGTGTTCCAGAAGGTGTGAACACAGTGTAATCAATCAATTGATGTCCACGCTCTGCACTGTGCTGTAAAGTTATCGGCAGGCGTCTCTCTGCCTATACAGATGTACTGTATCTGCCCATACCCTAGACTTGAATGAACCGATTCTGTGTTCAGCTTTTAGCCCCTTACAGGGAATGTTTATTCTGCCCATGGCTTCCCGCTCCCTCTGTTCTGACAGTGATATTTCCTTTTATCCTTTCCTCCTCTTCTTCCTCAATTCTAAGTGATTTAGCTCTTTCTGCTTTAACTGTTCCTAATGGCTACCTCCACTCCTTTTATTCCCTAATATTTTATTCACTGTTCCCTCTGATACATCTTTCCCTCAGTTGTTCTAAAGACTTTTATTTTCTTCACATCCAAATAACTCTTTATTCTACTCTCCTTTCCACTAACTAGACCTGCTTTCTTCTTTAAAAGACCATTTTTCAACAAGCTGCCAGGATCAAAACATAGTACCCCACTATTTCTTCTAAGGTAACCAGCAGAATTCTTTCATCGCATTTTTCACAGTGTGATGCAAAGACCCTAACTCATGATAACTCAGGTAAAACTTTCTTGGCTTCATCTCAGTCTTGAAAGGAGAGCTGGGAAGACATGGTTATTCCTGTTTTTCGATGAGAATCGCAAGACGAAAGGGGAAGGTGGCTTAGAAAGAAAGACTCAGAAAGGAGGCACCTATCCAAGGTCTTGGGTTAAAGAGAGGAATCTCCCTGGAGGTTCCCCAGAGGCCCCTGGCACCCAGAACCTGTCACACATCCTGGTGGTAGCTCTTTCTCCTCCTACACAGGCAGATCATGTTATTTCAGTAGTCATCTGGATGTTGCTGGAGCTGGCCAATAGCCCTGATTATAGCCTCCCAGCTGACACCTAGATCACAAGATCTCTAGGCCTAGAGAACAGCTCATCTGGATGACTTACTAGGTACCCAGCCAGAATGGAAAAATATCAATTGATATACTTTCACTATCATGTAAAACAAAAAATTTTGCCCTGCCCCCATCAGCTCAAGACAGACCTTCCTGGAACTAGGGGGGCATGCGATCATTGAGTTCCCTAGGGACACCATACTCATGAGTATCTGCCTATACTAGGGAGAGATGTGTCCAGCCTCCAGTGTCCAGAAGGGGCACCCTATTGGCCACCCAGCCTCCACCAGCACTGGACTATTCTTTCCCCTTCTCCATCCTTCATGAGTCACTCTTCTTGGTCCACACAAACACAGAGACACACAGAGAAAAATAACCACATCTAATTTTATCTACAACCTGTATTGGTCAGAACAGGTCATGCTATGCTGTTGTAACAAACAACCCCAGTGACCTAACACAAGCAATGCTCTTACTTCTCATCCAGGTCATGCAGATATAGCCCAGGCAGCTCTCCTAGGTCTTCCCACTCCCAGTGTGAGCTGGCAGATGGAGTCAAGGAAGAGATTTCTTAGCTATCGGCTCAAAAGTGATGTGTATCATTTCCTTCCATTCAATCAGTAGACTTGGTCTTGTAGCCAACCTATTGCAAAAGGGTCTAAAAACTGCAGAGGAGCTCACTGGAACTGGTACACAACCAGTCTCTATGTACATCCTAACAAAACAATGTTGCTTGGCTCAAAATGAGACCCTGGGAGAGAAAGAAATGGAACATAAAGAAGGCGACTATCTCTGAGGAACCAGGGTCCATGCAGGACAGCGTTGGTCAGTGTAAGCAGGAGAGCAAGGTCATGATCTGTGACTGTCCTCCTGCCCACGCAATGGTGTCCTCTTCCTCCTTGCTCTTCTTAGAAACACTCAGGGAGGGTCCTCCGCTTCTGATCATTATAATAAAGATGGGATCCAGGTGCTCTCTCCTAAGGATCATAACATTGTGGTTAAGATCACACAGCTTTAAACTTGTATTGACTAGGATTCAAACACCCAGTCAAACATTAGCTGTGTGGCCATCGGTGAGTCATTTGAACCCTCCAAGTGGGAATTACCTCATCTCTGCCAGAGGATGACGGCAGTCCCAGCTCATCTACTGAGGATCCAACCAATGTGGAAACCACGCGTAGACTTGGCCTCTGAGCAAACAGGTGCTGCCTTTAGCCTTAACGTCCTGTGTCTATTGCCATCATTGTCACTCAGAGACATTAGGCAGATCCAGTGCCCTCACCAGGGCTCCTTGGAACCCAGCATTCAAGAGGACAAATCCTGTTGACCATTAAAAATCCAAGTGGACAAGGCAGCATCCACAGCAGTGGTTCCAGGACACTGGAACTTCATGGACGAGTAGAAGTCTTAATTGTTTTTAAATATTGGATTGATAAGAGTATATTTTTAAAAAATTGCTAATCCTGAATATGAAAAAAAAGGTAAATAAATGGAGAGAGGGAAAACACTCCAATTTACTTTCAATTAGAATGATCTCTGAAAGGTCATTTGTCATGAAGAAAAATAAAAGGATTAGGGACTAATTACTGAAGAAAAGGAAGTCAGTCCTTTGGTTAAATTGTGCTATTTGGAAGCATACCTGATGTCCCTGCTGAGCACTTGTCACAGGGAACTGCTGGCCTGTGGCAGTGGAATGTCACTCTGCAGTCTTCTCTGGTATTCTTCTGAAGCCTCACTATTGTTTTAGTCAGCTCCTTCATTGAGTCAAACAAAAGACCTGACAAGAACAATTAGAGGAGGAAAAGTTTATCTGAGGGTTCTCAGTTTCAGAGGCCTCAGTCCACAGACAGCCGGCTCCATTCCTCCAGGCTCGAGGTGGAGCGGTACATCATGGCAGAAGAGTGTGGTGGGGGGAAGTAGCTCAGGATATGGCACCAGGAGGCAGAGAGAGACTCCACTTGCAAGATATAAAACATATACCCCACAGGCACACCCCAATACCCACCTCCTCCAGCCACACCCTACCTGCCTTCCGTCACCACTCAGTTAATCCCCATCAGGGGAGTAGAGTAGTTTACTGACTGAGTCAAGGCTCTCAAAACCCAATCATCTCACCTCTAGATATCCTTGCATCTTCTCACATGTGAGATTTTGGGGGACATCTAATATCTAAACCACAACAACTTGGTTAGTGTTCCTGGGGAGGCTGGGATAATTCCTAGGAAACTTCTTTATGAAGGGCTACATGCTGGTACTGAAAGAAGAGAGACCATTTCTGGAAAACACTATGCATGCATGTTAGGAACAGATCTGGGGATACCCAGTACTGCTGGTGCTGACCAGTATGCCCTCCATGGCCTTGAGAGTTGACCTTTCTTGTGTACTCCCCAGGTTCTGGGAATCCTTGAACCTCACAGCAGCCCTTAGGGGAAAGGTGTCTAATGTGCCCATTTTACAGAGCCAGGTAAAGCAATTTTCCCAGGCTGGTGTCACTTACAGCTGATGATGTCAAGATTTGAACCCAAGATTCCAGGGCACTGGTGCTTTTTCATAGTCTTCTGGTCGGGTGTCCCTTAGTTTCTGTTGATGTTGGTGGTAATGCATCCAGGAAAATTGCCACTTGATTTTCCCATAGTTTTCATCAACCTGGATGAGATAGAGAACTTCCACTGCATATTTTTTTCTGTTCATAGCCAAGTTCACTCTTCCTCTGGAATACAGAAAAAGCAGCCATTTTTCTTTGTTTTGGATGAATGCAGTGCCAGATTGTCTATGACCCTCTGCCTCCCCGTGGGTCCCTCTCCCCAGGACACTGCCTGGCCATACCACCGTGACACTGACCTTATTTAGCAGCCAGGTTGTCCATGAGTGTGTGGGGTTGCATTAATCATATCTGTACTTAACATACATGAGTCATGGCTTTTGAGGTATTTTTAATTGACTATAAATCAAACAGGGACTTGAAAAATGAAGGCAATTAATGAAAAAGCAATGTGAGGGGTGTTCTGCATTCCCAACACAGGAAGTGCCTCGCCAGTGAGTTAAATGTCAAAACAAAGGCCTGTTGACCCTGCAGAAAAGATCTCATCTGGATGGTAATAAACGGGTGAACTCTCCCACCTGCAGGTGGAGAAATGAGTTTCCCAAGTTCACGCTGACTTAGACATTTGTCCATCCATATTTTCTGTTCTAGAGAACTTCCTGAGTTCTTTTGCTCTTGCTTTCAGATTTTATGACTTTAAAAAAATGAGTTTTTAAACAGAATTCCCTTCTCATTTTCTGGCCATCCTTCACCCTACCTTATATTTATTTACTCTCTGGTTGGGAGACTGATTAACTGATTAGTGAAAGTATTTAATGTTATCTGTCCTGCAATCTGGATAGAGCTGAACAAGGTTGAAGTTTCAAGTGATATATTTGTTTTAAGCTCTCATGATATGCCAAGAAAAATTACTCTGGTGCCACCTAGCTCACTCTGTCATTATGAAGTTGATTATACTTTGGGTTATAATGTGGCTCCTTTTTGCATTTTTAAGACTTTTCCCTACAGATCAACAGAGCTCTGCAGAAATACAGTCTTTCCATAGGTTTCCTTTCCTCCACCCAACAAATGTATTTGTAACAATCTAACAATCAATCAAAGCTTATTAGGATCCTCCTATGTGCATTATTATTAATTACATTATAAGCATGAAATATTGCAGTTAACTGACTGTAGGACAGGACATGATGGCTCACACACACCAGGAAGAGGTGTGATGGAATCTATGGAGCCTGTCCTTGGACATGGGTCCTAGGTTACCCTGTGCAGGAGGGAAAATGCAAGCAGGAACAGTGAGAGGCCTCACCAGATGAGGACGAGGAAGCAGATGGAGCTCCTCCAATCAGTTTTCTTATCAGTAGGATAAACAAGGCAAATAGACCCAAGGTGTCACTCTGCCAGCTCTGAACTAGTTGCTCCACAGGTACATCCTGTTTGGTCACTCAGTGCAGGATCTGAAGCGGTTAATGAAGGAAATTGTCATCAACATTGAGAATTTCACTGTTTAAAATCCTTAATTTCTGAGCAGACTTGGGCTTCCAAAATACAAAGCCTGGAGGCAAACCTCCTGGGTTCAAACCCAAGGTCAGATCATTATCAGAGTCAGACATACTGGGAAAAACAAAGCCAAACCTAACAGAAATCTTCACTTGGGAAATGAATATTCCAAGGGCAGTTAACTCATCAGTGGGCAACTCATCCATGGGTAGCTTTGGTGGCTCCGAGGACTGTTAACTTGTGTACAGGGTGTACAGTAGTACCTGGTCCATGGTAAGCCCTGGGATCCCAGCTGCCAGAAACACTGCAGGAGTAATTGTAGGTGAAGCCCTCCCTGTGGCCTCCCTCACTCTGCCATCTTCCTGACATCCAGCACTTGCCTCGTTTTCCCTGCCTGCCCTTATAGCAATCGAAGTTCACCTCCCTACAGTGTCCACTGCTTCTAAGAATGGTGTGTGGGTCCAGGGTCGTGCCACCAAAGATGCAGCAGCACATATGCCTCTTCTATCAGATCATTGCTGATAGTGACGAGCTGTCATCCATAGTCAAAGAAGCAGAGGGCAGTGCTAAGAGATGAAGGGCCCCAACTGGCCGCCATTGACCTGGGGGCCATGTGATCAGACCATGTGGCTAGCTTTCTGGGAGTTCAGAATAGATGGCAGATTCAAGGGGAGAGTGGTGTGGCTCAGGCTGGGTTGGGCCATTTCAGAAGTTTAGAGATGGGGTGGTTGAGATGTTTTAGAGGACCAATGGATGAGGAGATGGCAACATGGTTGAGGAGCTACTGAACATGAGCGGATAGTGAGAGAAGATCTCCAGAGAACCCTCCAGGATTGAGCAGGCAACTAGGAGAGAGGTTTAACTAAAGAGAGGCAGAATCACTGGAGTCTATTCCCAGTTTAGACACTGACTTTTATGATGCATTTCCTCCTTGGACCTCTGTTACCTCATTTATGTAATGAGGGTACCAGGGCTATTTGGATTATAATTAACAATAACTCAATTCCAGCTAGCTTCAGCAAAAACATCTAAAACTATCATGTCATATGATGGAAAATTTCAAGGTTTGAGTTGGCTGCAGCAAAACCTGGATCTAGAAGCTCTAATGATGTCATCAATATGACTCCTCTTTTCTCAGCTGTGTTTTCTGTACTGATGGTTTCAGTCTTCACTCTCAGAGGGGTTCCCTCCAAGATGGCTACCAACACCTCTAGATATTATTCTTCCAGTTCAGCACTCCAGAGCCTCTCATTTCAAGTGTTCCAGCAAATACCTTAAGGCTAACTCTGCACCAGCTTGGATCATGTGCTCATCCTTGAGCCAATCACAGAGCCCAAGATGATTCGGTACTCCTACTGGCCTGGGGACATGGAGATGATGTTCCCTGAGATAAGAAAATGATTCTAGACTGTCATAAGCAGGGCAGTCTCTCGCGATGGCACTTTACTCTGTTGCTAAGGTACCTTTAGTACTAATATCCTATGACTGCAGGCTGCGCTCCATGCATGAGAATTTTGAGAATCCCAAACACACACAAATGCAAATGTCTTTTAGGTGGCAGGGGATAGGGACAGCTATGGCATCATGCCAGGTTTCTCGCTGGTGATGCTGGTGAGCAGATTGCTTAATTAAGACTGTCAAATTCTAAGTGCTGCCATATGGCCTCACTCTTCAACCTGTTGAGTATCTTCACTCACATGGTCTTTGAGCTGTTATAAATCTCTTTTATTTCTGTTTTTCTTCAAGGGATTAAGAATACAGGAACATACGGATATACAGGAGCCTCTCCTAATTTAAGGTATTAGAACCACATGAATTGGGCTGCTTAATGAGGAAGGCAGCAAGATATAAATTGGGAAAGATTAAGCATGGTTTTAAATAGTTTGAGAAGCAGAAGATCTTATTATCCTGTTATAGATCCACTTCACACACGTGCTAATAATCACAGTGCCCTCTGTCCTATTTGCCTCAGGTTTTCATGGAAATTTCTTGTTTTCTGGAGAACAAAAGGGCAAGAGGTGCAAATTCTTGCTAAAGTTTTCCCAAGCATCCTTGTATTTGACCACATTCATATATGGAATGTGGACAGGAAAGAAATGATATAGCATGAACTCATGTCATCGATAATTAGGCTAAAGCCTTTTATTCAAGACCTGCCTTGTGCCATACCCTGTGCCTACTGTGAGGAATAAAGCTTTGGACAAGATCAGAAGGGGTCTCCTGTGCTGGGGTTTCACTGCAGTGGAGTGGGAGAGATGTTCTGGAGGGACACCTAAGAGCAGAGGCAGGTGGTTTGGCCAGAGGATGGTCCATGCTGTGAAGGAAGGAAAACAAGGTCCTGTGATGGAAGTTGTGAGTGGCTGCCACACAATGGACAGTCCAAGCAGTTTTCTCTAAGAAGCCAGGACCTGAAGGTCTCAACCAAGTAAAGACAAAGCAGAAAGACACCCAGGCAGAGGGAAGCCCTTGCAAAAGTCCCCAGTTGGAACAGGTTTCCCAGTTTGAGATACCATGATCCAGAATGGGCTACTGTTTTATCCACAGAACCATCTCAACTGATCTATAAGCAGGACTATGAACCCCAGTCTAGAGATGAGGTGACTAGAGTCTAAGACTGTGCAGGCGGTGTCAGTGGTGGAGCGTGCTCTGGGGTTGCCTGACTCCAACACCCACGCTCCTCTGCATGGAATTCTATAGCCAGTGCTATCGTCTCTCCCACTGGGAGGCACTCCTGGCTTTTCCTCCTGGTCTTTGACAGCTTCACAGGGCCATCTGTGTGAGCCCCTGAGTCTCTTTTCTTGTCTTAAAGACCCATAAGGCGTGGTATTTCCAGTCACTCAACCTTCCAGTTCATCACTGTCCTCCTCTGCAAACTGGAGGTGACATCTCAACAGTTACACAAAATGGCATGTGCTGAGGACTCATGGTGGCACCTGCCACATATAAGCTCCGTGTAAATGTTGGTTGATTTTATCATTTGACGAATGAGGCCAGGGAGGGGAATGCTGTTTGGATGGGCAGTGCCCGTGTCTACCAAAGATGGCACAGAGAGTTTCCAGTAAGGCTTGACTCCTCTCTGAGGGAGCACACTCTCTTCCTAATTCCCAAGACTCCCTTTAGACACTGTCCTTATTACTTTGCTCCCTCCTGCTTGGTCTCTTTGGGCCAAATGTTTTTCAAAGTCATGATCTTGGAAAGATATTTTAGAAGTGTTTCCTCTGAACCATGGGGTCCAGATGTGCTGTGGTATCAGGTCATAAAGTGCCCCAGCTGCATATCATCACCTCTGCCGGCAGATCTGGAGTAGCACCAGGTTGTAACATAGATTAATATTTCAGTAGTAAGACATGAATGTTTACCCTAAGCAGGATAAATAAAGACCACAGATAACATCAGGTCAGCTCGGATTGGGTTGGGCTGCCAAGTAAATTATGGAAGCGGTTGGTAGGCTGACTGCCTGGATTTTGGAATTGTAGACTGCATCCTTTAGGAGACCATTCCTGTGGAAAGCCACCAGCCTCCATCTGCAGAGATGTTCAGGTGGCCTCTTCTCATCCCAGCTGCTTCCAGAGGAGCAGAGTGTGGGTCCCCAGCCTACCCCACAACCCCTCTCCTACTGGTGAGCAACTTGGTAAATGACATCTTGGCAGGCCCCCTCTGAAAAGTGGCCAACTGCTGCACCAGCCGATTTCTTTCCCATTTGAAGCCAAAACAGTTGTCAGCCGTCCAGGTTCCAATGAACCGTGCATGTCAGCTGATTCTGAAGACCTCCCGGTGGGTCTATTTTTAGCTAAAACTGGTTTTAATTTTCATATGTATACATTAAATTCCATGGGGGAAGGAGGGATTCCAAATGAGGAAACATTGATTCTGAATAACATGAAAGAAATAATTAGTGCTTGAAAAACAGTTCAAAATATGAGTCAAACCCTCTGAGGAATATGGTTAGCACTGCATTTTTCAGTGAAAGGAAGTTTGTTGTGAATTAAAGCAGAGAGCGAGGGTAAGTGGGGATAATCCTGCTGAGGAGGGCTCTTGGTATCAAATTCTAAGTGCTAAGAAAGGGGAAGAGACTTGGAATACGCAGGACCCAAGTTAGGAAGCAACTGGGACTCTCATTGGTGGAAAGAGGCTCACAGATGCTTGGCCAGGTGGCCAAATCAGAGTGTCCAGAGGTGCACAGAGGGGCGTGGAGGGCGTGGACAAGAACCAGCGCTTATCCACACTCAGGGAGGCGAGGGAAGCAATAGTGCCTGTGCTCAGGCATTGTTAGGGTTCAGATATGAGCTGTCCCCCAAGAGCTCACGTGTGAGACAACGCAAGACTTTTCAGAGGTGAAATAATAAGATTGTAAGAGGTGGAACCTAACCTGTTGATTAATCTACCACATGGATTCACTGGGCGGTAATTACGGGCAGGTAGGCTGGAGGAAGGTGGTCCCTGGGGTTATGCCCTTGGGGTTTGTATTTTGTCCTTGGTGAGCCAGCTCTCTTTCAGCTTCCTGGATGTCAGGAACTGAGCTGCTTTCCACTACCGTATTCTGCTTCCCTTCGGGCCCAGAGCTGTGGATTCTGCCGACCATGGACTAAACCTCTGAAACTGTGAGACAAAATAAAAATGTTCCTCCTCTCCAATGTCCATATCAGGTATTTTGGTCATAGCCATGACAGGCTAGCTAAGACCAGCACAGAGTCTTGTGCCTGGCACCTCTGACTACCCTCCAGTGAGAGGGGCCTAAACCAACAGGCGCATGAAGTTTGGGTTTATGTCAAAAGCTTCCTGCTCTGCTTCTAACACGGTGCACTTCAGCCTCTTGTTCCAATCACACTCAGTTTTGTTCACACCTCTCAGGGATGGGTGTGTCCTGCCACAGGTGCCTAAGGAAAGGGTGAGCTGCTCTGTTACCAAGTTCTTTGTCAGCTATAACACTGTTTGTTGACTTGGTGAGAAGTCTCACAAACCCTGACTAACTCAAGGCTTTGAAGAAAGAGATTTAATTAAAATGAAAGGGGACTGTGTCACTCCCAGTTTTATCCAAAGACCTGAACAAGGAGGCCTCAGAAAGGATGCACCCTGGTGGGCCCAAGGAGTTCAGCAACAGGAACTCACGCGAACTGCCAGGCTCTCCAAACCTTTAAACTGAAAGACTAGATCCATTTCATTTTTTTTTTATATTAATACATTACTGCCTTATACTTTTGTGTTAAAAAAAGTCAGACATAATTTTTAAAAAGTAAAAAATGTGATTTGCCTACAAATATAAACTGAACACATGTCAAAGATTTCATTGAACTTAACAATTAAAAGCAAACCAATGAAGCAAGTATGTTTCAAAAGATGTACAAAGAGCTGGGTATTTGTAAGTAATTTAATGCTAAAGGAAGCGGTGTTAGAGGTGGTTTGCCAGCTGGGTCACATACAAATCTGATTAATGTCCCACAGGGCAAATAACTGTAAACTTAGGGTTATCTTTTCTATTGAATATTACTTGACTCTCTAGTAGACAGAAATCTGCAAATTCATTTCAGTAAGTCTGCAATCTTCAATGAGTAGTAAACATGAGGTGAACAGATGCCACTTTTGTAGGTGATTCAATAATCCCTGAATGGATGTGTTGGTGCCCTGTGTATGACATTGAAAGAATATGGCACCCACCTTTGTGTCTTATTCTCAATTCTTGGTTACTTTTTATTAACAGTATAATAAAATTTAATTATTATAAAAATTAAATTAAAAGCCAAAGACATAGAAGTGTCTTAAAAGTGAGATCTGGTAGGCATATGATTCTCTGCCTTGTTGCTTCCGATCTCTGTACTTACCTTGTCGTGATTCCTTCTCCAGCGGTCAAGTGTTGGTCTGTGGACCATGTTGCCAGTCTTAGGATGTCTTTATAGGAGCAGCTTAGCTCCAGAGACCTTTCAGTCTGAGATGTCTCCAGCAGAGCTCTTAGAAGAGGATCCGATGGCCTTGATTGGGTCAAGAGCCCATTCTGTGGTCTGGTCATTGGAGGCTCATTCTTTCAAGAAGAGATTACCAAAAATCAGCACCCAGACAGTCCCTGAGTTCTGAGGGCTAGCCCTAACAAGCTGGGCCTGGGCAGGGCTGAGCTCTGGCCAGAGAGAAACATGCCTGTAAGCCACATGCAAGTGCCACTTGACTCCTACATATGAATCTTGTGCCCAGCAGCTCACATGTCTATGGCAAGGCAGCAACTCCCCAGAGCATCACCAGATGATTCATGCGAATGAGACCGTGTGGTCTGTTAGTACCCACATCCACCGAGAGAACAGCACCTTGACAGGGCCTGACAGTGCTGTCTGAGCTAGAAGTCAAAGTGGGCATCCACAGGTTGGTGGGGAGGGCTCAGCCTCAGCTGATGGGAACTGGTAACATGCATGGCATACTGACTCAAGATTGCTAGATGTAGCAGGGTGCCATGCAGACATGAGCCTTATAAGTAGGTTATTGTTTGATAAATGAGCTATTTTGTCTAGCTGAGCAGAGTGTTGATACAGATAAATTGATCTGCATGAATTTCCTGACACAAATAGCCAAGATTTTTCTGGTTTAGAGTCTTATCTTTCTTGGGTAAAGTTTTCTGAGAATTAACAGTTAAGTCAGGTTGACACAGGCCGTCTTAGTTCTTGGGCTGGAGACCCCCATCATGAGGATTAGGTGGTCTCACTTCTTAGTTCCTGGCAGTTTGTATTTGTTTTAAGTTAGCATTTCTGGAACTTCATCTATGGAACATCATTCTATAGGATGGAAATAGGAATGCAGTGGAGAGAAATGTTTTGGTTAAATTTGAGAAATGCTGGGGGTTGGTTTCTTTTCCCCTCAACTGTCAGCCCTCTTAGACATGCATATAAAAATTCTAGAGGGCATACAGACATATCCCAGAAACTAAACCCCTTCTAGTCCAAAGAGAGCTCATTCAGCCCTCCCTAAACCAGAGAGATTTACCCAAGCCCACCCTTATCCATATTATAAACCCTTCTAGTACCCTGGGCTTGCAAAACAATCTACCTTTCCACTCTCACCTGGGGGATGGGTCTACTTAAGCCTCTGGGAAACAACCCCTGTCTTGGTTTTCAATCAAGGTGAGATTATTCTTCTGTTTTATTCTTTGTCATTCTATTGAGCTAATGGGAAATAAGAGTAAAAGATTTGAAAACATGTGTAGCTTTAAAATGTCTTCCCCAGCAGGAAAGATAGTGGAACGAGATGGACATCAATGCCCTAAGTATATATATGACTGCTCATATATGACTGCTCATATGCATATATATATATGCCTAAGTATATATATGACATATGGTGTGACTCTATATTGTGTACAACCAGAGAAATGAAAAGTTGTGCTCCATTTGTGTATAATGAATCAAAATGCATTCTGCTGTCATGTATACCTAATTAGAATAAATAAATTTTTAACAAATTAAAAAAAAAATAAAATGTCTTCTCCAGCATGATGACCCTGGCTTGGGCCTTTCTGGAAGGCAGGCTTCTGATACCCAGGAGCCTCTATTGCTCTCTCCCTCTGCAGCAGAATCCCCATACTCTGTCACCCCCACTCAAAGGGTCCCTGGCAGCAGAACTTCCTCTTCAGAAATCCTGAGTGAGCTCTTGCTAAGGCTTACAGTGAAATGTTTGCAATTAGAATTTGTAATTAGTAAGCCCTGTCTTGGGTTTACTATGAATATTAAGTCTTTGGCTCTCTTTGCATTTCTGATTCAACATCCCAATCTTCCCTACAGGTAACAGATGTCTCTGGCAAAAGAGGAGAGATATTAAATTGGAAAAAACAGAAAAGGGCACCCAGAGATATTTCCAGAAGTTTTACTCTGTTCTTTGGGGACAAACCAGGCCTCCCAGAAGGAGGAAGCCCTTTTATAAATACTTGGGAGTTGAGAGCAGGCTGATTTATTCCAGAGCCTGCCTGTGAGTTGAGGCTCGTTACTTGACTGTGTTGGCCAGAATTTCCTCGAGGACTAGATAGGGTGATCTAGCTCCCTCATCCAGGGTCTGCTCCTCAGCATGTTTACCCTCCTCACAATCAGCTCTCTCCAGCTCCATAATACTCCAGCAGAAGGAGCAAGCATTGCCTGGAGCTGATGATTAAAATGCTTCCAGTCACACAAACGAGGCACCAGTCTTGGTCAATGGCATCACATATTCAAGGAGGCTAAGGTGGCTACTGAGCATTTCACCTGCCAAGGGCCTGCGCCTGCGTCAGCCCAAGTATGTATAAAAGGGTTTGAATGGGAGCATTTGCTCTGTTATTTTGGTGATGGATTTAGGGAAATGGAAAGTGGCAAATTGCTTCATTTGTGGACCCCTGCCAGGCCCATCCTGGTTATGGCTAGCACGGGCATGGTTGATTGAGGAAGACCAGCTGCTGCTCTAACAGAGCAAGGGTGGCCAAGGGTGGCTGATTAGCAAGCATGCCATGCTCATGGTAATGAAAAGCATCTTATAATTATGAATTGGTAACTTCCATTGTACATAACCATGGCGCCATGTTTTTAAGTTGATCAGCCCTTCTTGCCCAGTGTTGACATTAAGTTTGGCCCTACTTTCAGGGTGCTAAGGCAGAGAGTATCCTTTGGGAGAGTTAGGTCCAAGTCCTGGCTTTGAGAACCTCACTCTCAGAGCCTCAGTTTCAACATCTGTCAAGCAGCATGAATCTTGCCCAACACCTACAGGTGTGAAAACCCAACAAGGTGAAGTCCGTGAGAGTGTTTGAGAGTCCTGAAGCAGTGCCTCTGCTGTCTAGCGCTGCTTAAGGGGAGATTTCCCTCTGCTTATGTTGATCTTCCAAATGGAATGTGCACTCGCCCTTCCTATTTTCAACATTGATTTCTAACACTTCATTGTTATTATTTTTAATTCTTGGGTAACAAGTTTGGGAAAGAATGCCCAGTGGCTAGCCATCCAAAACTTCATACCGATGTTGGGCCTGTGGGGGTGCAGTTTGCAGTCCTAGGCCATCTTGCACAGGTGTCTTGCCTTGGGGTCTGCAGAAAGTCGAGTGGGAGCTAGAGAATGGTGAGCAGGAAGTTTATTAGGGAGTGCTTGGGGGTCACAAGCTGCGGGGGTCAGGGAGGAAAGCAGGTAGGACAGAGGAGAGAGGTCAGGACCTGTCATTGTCTAGGGGAAGGTTCACCCCATCTCCTGGGGAACTCGGAGGCCAGGGCCACCTGCTAAAGGGATTCTGAGTTGGTGCAAGTGAGGCCAGACATTAGCCTCCATGGTGAGTCCATGGGCTGTGGGCTACAGCAAGAGGACCTGAGCATAAAGGAGAAGGCTGCCTGAGGCAAGACAGTCCCGTAAAAGCCTGACCCCTGGAGGCTGTCCCCAGAGTTTGGGAAACACAGACCTTTGGTTCTGAAGAAGATACAACAGGTACATTACAGAATCCACACAGGCAGGTAGGAAACAAAGCCATCGGTGACCACTGAGGCAGCTTCCACAGTCACAGTTGCCCTGGGGACACCCATGGTCCTGCCTTGCTACCTGGCACAGCGGTGGGGTGGAGGGGACAACTGTCTCACCTGTCCCCTATGGTGTCAGGACCAATTTCCTGGTTGGTGCCTCGGTCCCCATCTCTTCCCAGATGTCACCTCCAAGCCTGGGACCACCCCGCAGTGCTCGTCACGCTGCTGTCACTTTTAACCTGTGACCCCACTTCCTTCCTTCCTCTCACACTCTTGTGTGCCCTCCTGGGTGTGTGCATGCCACTTAGGCATCACGCGCTGACTTAGCTCTGAGTGCATCCTTTTAGTATTCTAAGGCAGGTGCAGTTTAGTGAGTGGACAAAAATATTTTTCTAAGCAGAACATGACCATATGATATTATTTTTCTAATAAAATATAGACTAAAATGTTTTAAAGGAACATAGACAAATGGAAACGGTGTCCCATGTGTCCACATTCCAGAGAGGAGGGTAGACTGCATCTTGAGAACTTGAACTTGGACAGGAACCTGGCTTCATGGGCATGTTCTGCTGAGTTGCTTCAGGCTGTGTGGGGATCCTCACTCTAGGCAAAGTGGGAGAGAGACTTGAGAGATGTCGCTAACGTGCCCTCCCCTGCTCCTAGTGTTGAGCATTCAGTCTGAGCTCTCAATAAAGAGAAGATGCTGAAGTTGAGGAAGGAGTTTCTTAAAACAGAAAGGAAATCTGATTTACTCTCTTCTACTCATGGTCAAGGATACCTTGTTCTGTAGATCTGCTTTGTTTGACTTTGCTACATCTGATAGTGAACTCTGTAGACTCAGTCTGTACTGAAAACATTCAGAAGGAAAAATCCATGCAATATTTTATGCTCAAGTATGTTACTCAGAGCATGATTAATAATAGAGAAAATTCAGAAACAACTCCAGGAAAGCTACATAAATTCAAATGTATTTATAGGAGAGAGTATTATATAGCCACAAAAATATGTTTCTGGAAGGCTTTTAAAGACATGAAAGATGTCACAATTGAATGTTAAGTTAAATAAGCAGACAGATCTTAAGTGCTTTATTTGTTTTTAAAGAGCCTGTTATAAGAATATACTTTGCTGGCAATTCGTCAACATTAATATTAGGCTTATTTGTTAAATGCTGTTCAGTTAAATAGCTCATGTTTTTAAATAGCTAATGAGTCTATGAAGGTCCACCCCATAACTGTTTTTTTAATAGAATGTTTATTTTTTGAAAGGAAAAGAAAACCAAATGTGTTTCCTATATGAAGCTCCACACCCTGGGTACCTGATTATTGTCCCCATGTCACTGAGTCCTTCTCCACTCAGGTCTCATACGGTGATGTCACATGTAGGGTGGAGCCACCCTGACCATGCTGGACTCACTCCAGGCTTCACCCCTCACTAATGGTAGGTCATAGGCAAGTGACCTCCCTTCTCTGCACCTCAATGTTCCAATCTGAAAAATAGGCAATGACTACATGGACCTATTTTCCCCTCATCTGGCAAAGATCAAGGAAGTAATGCACAAGTCCAAAGCACAGCAGAGCCAACACCAGGAACTCAATAGATGCCTGCTGGTGTTGCCCTAAGTGCTGTTCCTACTTGTCATGAACTTGCTTGATCTGCTTTATGGACAAGCTGTGACAGGTAGGAACACATTCCCAAGAGGTCAGGCAGCCTCTACACCACCTCACCAGGCACAAGGGCAACTGAGGCCCTGGAGCACAGAGGTGTCACCTAGCAGCAGATGGAAAGCCACCACATCTGCATTTCTCGCTTGGTCCCCTCCCGCCGTGTTCCACAGGGGTATCCATGGAGAGAGTCCTTCTCACATAGGATGTGGGGAGCAGGAGGGGTCTGAGAGAAAATCAAGTGGCTGCCATGCCCAGGAACACATTCTCTCATTTGGGGGTCAGTCAATGCAGAACTCCATGGTTATGTCGCGCATCAGTCTTGTTGGTGACCAACATCTGTGAAAACTGGCTTCGGGATGCCACTGCAGCCTGAGGGATTTCCTAGAAAGACATTCTGGATTGGTGCTTGGCATTTTTCTTCAGACAAACACATCATAAACATCAAAAAGATATAGATGACTGGGAAGTAGTATGTCAAAATATTAGCAGAGGTTATTTCTGGTTGATTGGATTATAGACGAGGTTTGCTTTCTTCTTTGACTTCCTTTTATCTCCCTTTTTTATTTTTTAAAATGAGGCTGTGCTATTTTTATTTCAAGAAATGATGCTACATTTATTAAACTTTGTGTCTAAAAAAGCCATGGGAAAGACTTTAAGCTCAGCAAACTTGGTTTAGAAAAGTTGAAATATACAGCACACAACACGCTCACAAAAGAGATGGTCTTTTTTTCTTATATACGATTCACATCAGAGGCTTTTTGAAATAAATAGTAGGAATTTTTAGAGCATGTAAATTATGATTCAATTTACACTTCTTTCTTTATGAGTTGCTGCCGTGATGTGAAATATGGTATACAAGTGTTACAAAGATATTAACATAATAATAAGCACCATCTTTACTACACAGTATGATGGGGTCAGGCAAGGTTCCACAGCTATACCAGAAATCCTCCCAGCCTGACACTGACCTCATCCCCTGCCAGACATGGAGACCAGGCACCGGGAGTTACTCACCGCCTCAGGTCACAGGTCCAGGCCCAGGTCTGTTCTGGAGTCACCACCTCTACTTCTTGTGGTCACCAGCAATGAGATCCAGACAGACACATTCAAGGCACAGCTGGCCCTCAGAGGGTCATGGCCAGCTATGAACAGAGGTGGCCTCTGTAGCGTGGAGGGATGGTAGGAGGAGGGAGGGTGTCCCCCTCACTTCTCTGTGCTCTGGAAAGCACAGGCTGACATTAGCTGTGACTTTAATCTTCTTGGGCTTCCTCCCTCCTTCCTTTCCTGACCTCCTCATTTCCTTTTTCTTCTCTCCCTTCCTCCCTTCAATTTGGGGGGAGCAAAGAGGTATACACAATCTGGTCTCAAACTTTGAAAAACTTTTGTTGATGCTCTTAGTAGGATTTCTACCAAGTCAATTTGGTTTTGGTTCATTCTTGCTGCTATAGATAAAGCCTGCTCTTCTTGGGAGATAATCCTAGAGAGAAGGATATTTTGATTCTTTTTAATTAGAGCCGCTAAAAGGCGAGAAGCCTGATCAGGCTACTCCTTCAGGCGGCCATAGGTGAGGCCCAGCACCTGCCTCCAGCATGAATATGGAGGTCTGAAACCTGTCCTGGGAGAGACTTGGCTAATTTCAATTATCTGAGTTTTATGGTCACTTTCTAAGGGCTTTATGGCATGCCAACACCCGAGGCTGTGACTAAGGGGTCTCACACCATTAAATTCAGAAAGCATAAGAGAAGGGGTAAGAAGTGAGAGATCTCGAGAAACATGCCAGTTCCAATGTGGAAACATGACCTGTCAAGAAGGATGAGACAGGAGGGCAGGGCAGGTCCCCTTGTGGCTGGCCAGCTATTGCAGGAGAAGTTCAGCCTGCATCAGTTTTCACTGTTACACTCCTCTTATCACTGCCAGTGTTCAGCAGCAGGAAAAAGCAAGCGCACGGCTAGGCCATTTTCTTACCCGTGAGTGAGTGAGTGTCCGAATCAGCCAGGCCCTTTGCCCGGTGGTGCAGATGACTCATGATCAGGTGGAACAGAGGCATCAGCACTTCCAAAAAATCAAACATCCCAGTTGATTTTGGTGCCATGGAGCTTGCCCACTGGAGCAAATCATTTAACCTCCTGGTGCCTCAGTTTCCTTATCTGTAAAAGAGGCATATTTATAATACCCCCTTCAAAGGGATCTGAGGTGCATTAAATACACTAATACTAGTAAAGCTCTCAATAGTGAGGTGCCACATGAGTGTGGCATGAGCAAATGCAGACGTGTGGTGTGACTAGGTGCACAGCTTCTCTCCCTACCCTCTTTCTTCCCAACATAATGCAGATGTATTCCAGTAGCTAACAGACTTTGAGAGGAGAGATCACTTTTAAGATCCTGAGCTCCCAAGGGAAGGAAATCTGTGGGTATGAGACGTTTGGCAGGCAGCAGAGGCGTGCTGTGCGGGAGGGAGGCTCCCTGGGGTGGGGTGTGAGGAACAAGCTCGGGATTCAGCTATTCTGTCTAGGAGAGCTGGCAGGCACAGAGCCAGGCTGTGCAGTGTCTCCTGCAGCAGACAAAGCAAGAGGTTTCCTTAGTAGCAGCAACCCGGTGCCTGTAATTTTCAAGGCCTTGGAGGCCAGGGACAGAGGAGGGAAGCGAGATAAGTCAAGGAAAATCTATTTCCCGCGTCCCCCGTTGTCTGTGTTTGACTCACCTGAAGTTAACACTAACAGAGCATTTGTTCAGAAATGTCATCGCTGAAAGAGACGTGTTAAATTTAAACTCCGACCGCCCCATGCACGCATTATGGGATGGGACTGGAAACAGCTCTCACTTCAAAGGCCTCTCCCAGCTTTTCCCAGCCAACAAGGCTTAGGCCACTTTGTGTTCTCAAGTTGTTTGGCCTTGTCCAATTTTTGGATGAAAGGCCTTTGAAAACTTCTGCGGCCATATTGTTTTTCTACCAATCATCAACTTACAAGGTAAAGATAAAGCTGTGAAAAAATTTATAAAAAGCAAAGTTCCTTCAAATCCTTGTTTTCTAGCCAGCGCTGGCATTAGTCTGAAGCTCTCTCTTTGGAAGAGAAAATCCCATTTGCACATTTCCTCCTAGAGGGCTGGACTTGTCACGGATTCCTGGGTGATGTTCAGTAGGCTGCCTTGTATATTGGCTGAGTGCTGGGATTCCTCTTCAGGGACTACGTAGAGCAGTACGGGACGGCTGTAGCTCACTCCTGCTCCCCATAACCAAATCATCCTTTTGCAAGAGATGGATGAAAAGACCATTATATTTTGAGTACTACATTTTTACTTTGCATTCTGATTAATTTTAATATAAACATGTTTGTTACAGAAGCAATACATTGTAGAAAAATTGGTTATTCTTCAAAAAGCTCAAAGGAGATAAAATCATTAAAGAAATAAATAATAAAAGTTTTGTGTTTCTTCTGTCCAGACACATTTGTCCATCCTTCTGTCCATCCCTCATGTCTCTTCTTTCCTTCTTTCCTTCCACTCTGCCCACTTTCCATCCACCCGTTCTTGCATCTATGTATCCATTCATACCAGGAAGAAATAGTAGCACCTTAAAAGTACAGTGCAGCTGGGCCAGCATGGTGCATGCCTGTAACCTCAGCTATTCAGGGAGTGGAAGCAGGAGCATCTCAAGTTCAAGGCCAGTCTGGACCACTCAGGGAGACCCTGTCTTCACTTTAAAAAAAAAATAAAAAGGGCTGAAGATGCAGTAGCTCAGTGGTAGAGCACCCTGGTTTCAACACCCACTACTGCAAAACAAATAAGCAAGCAAGCAAATCAATGAAAAGCAGACCACCATGGTTAAAAACACAGGCACTTTGGTGAATTCCCTTGTGCATCCAAATCCTTCCTGTATCGTTCACTGTCTTTGGAACCTTGGGCAAATTTTTACGGCATCTTTTTTACATTTATGAGACGGGGTTAACAACAGTGCCTACCTCCTGTGGCCATGTCAGGGTTCCATGAGATCATCCATATAAGATGTTGGCAAAACGCCTGGCCTGAGAGTTTCTCATTAAATACCAGCCATCTTATCATCACTACCCTCTTGCTTACTTAATATAGTCTCCAGTGCCGATAAGAGAGCATGCTAAAAAGGCTTAATACAGTGTCTAGCCGGCAGGATTATAAATGCAGTAGTAAATATGCACACTTATTTTTTGTTCATGCTACTGATATCCATTTCATAAACTTATATTTAAAGGGTGTTTTGATGGCTGAAAAATATTCTATGGTACAAACCAGTCATAACCAAACTACTATACCTATTTACTTAGAGTACAGGAAATTTCTGTTATTGGTGATGCTGTGATGAACATCTCTATTCATAATCGTTTCCTCTGACTAAGGTTCTAGATGTGAGACTGAGGGTTTTAGAGCACACACACTGCAGAGCTTAATAACACTGTCCCAGCGCCGAGCAAAGCCTGTGCTACTTTGCATTTCCGTATGGACTCCGCGGCTTGCTTCTCTGTGCTCTTGCCAGCCTTATGGGTTATCTCTACAAATGCCTGCCATTCCAGTAGGCAAAACATAGATCTCATTGCTATTTTATTAACTCGCTTTTATTTAATTAAAGCTGAACTTTGCCTTATGTTTTTTGACAATATTTATTTCTATTTCTTAAAATTGTCAACTTGTAATGTTTGTGCAATTTTTTCCCCTGGGACATTTGTTCTTTTCTTAATGATTCTGCCAGGGCTTAAAAATTTGACTTTCTAATGAGAAGGTTTTGGAATTGACTCTATTTCAATTCCTGAAACTTGGACCTGGGCTATGTGCAATGTTCTGAACCTGTCTCTATGTTCTGGGATTCCCTCAAGTTTGCTGACTCTGCTCACCAGCCAGTACAGTAGCCAGCCAGGCGCTAATGTCCTTGAGCTGGTTCCTAATTGCCTTGGGAAGACTCACCTCCCATCTTATAGTGGGTCTAATTTTGTTACTGTGATATTTTTTGGTCCTAAATTTCGAGTTCATTCGTCTCATTGAGGAAAAATAGTAGGTGACAATACCAGCAACTGCCTCTTTTATTACACCTTTTATGTGTCTCTTCCTGGCTATGTACCTCTCTTTTCTTTATACTTCTTTTTAAGCCTGTGCTTGTTAGACAGGCTTCTGTACAAACCCCATCTGTGCAGTTCCTCACCCCAGAAGCCTTCCTTCAAACACGCTGAGAAAGCTGCCAAAAGATTTTCCTTTAATATCTGGAGAAAATTGCTTCAGACTTTGTGTCTAAAGATTCATCTCCACTAATGGTTTAGTGCAGAGGTCAGAAAACTTCTCCATACAGGGCCCAATGATACACATTTTCAGCTTTGCAGGTCCTGTGGCCCGTGTTAGTGTCACAACCACACCACAAAACAAGGCAGAGGTACAGTTTGGTCCACCAGCTGTCATCTGCTGGGTCTAGATGAGAGGGGAGACTGGGCAGGGATGGTGAGGGAGGAGGGCCATTCAGACACACTGCTGTCAACAGAAAGAGCCTTGGACCAGCAGGCTCTGCATCTGACAAGGTCAGAGACTCCCAGGAGACTCACAGGCCTTCCCCTGGGTCCTAGAGATGAGAACACAGCTTGGCTAGAGGATCTGAGTAGACAGCACTTGGGGAGGTGGTGAAGGAAAGGATAGTGTCAGGGGAGTGTCCAGAAGCTCATCTTCAGCAGACAGCCCCAGCCACCCCAATGCCCTGAGGGCAGAGATGGCTGGAAGTGGGTGGCCCACCGGCCCCCCACCCCCCACCCCAGCTGATGCTGATCTTCAACAATTTCCCTGTAACATATTGTTTTTCTCAGAAAAGTATGTTACGAGTCAGGTATTTTGCTTGCTAATCTCGCTGGATTTGTTTGTTTGCTTAGGTCCTTTCGTTTAGACCTAAGGCATTATTTTTTTTTCTTCTGATATTCAAGCTCTAAACAGCACCTAACGACCTTCTGGAAAAGACATGCACGTTGTAGCCCTGCTGATCTATGTCCTTTGTGACTTTGTAGACAGGCAAATCAGATCAGAGCTCTCAAGCCTCATTGCAGGCTGCCCTTCTTGCAGTAAGCTTCATGAAATATCTGGAAGAATAAAGGCAAAACGTTGATCTGTCTATAGCAGGGGACATCAGGAGGCCCCTGCAGTGGAGGACCTGGGACTGTGTGACTCTGTTCAAATCCCTTCTTTCCTCCTCCTCAAATGTGGGGATTGAACCAGAAACAGAATGGCAAATGTCTGGCCCGTCACCTGGGCCCTGTCGCCTCTGACAGGCATGGCTGCTGCTGCTTGTGTTCCTTGTCTCCAGGAGAGAGCCTTGTCCCGCGGGCCTTCCATTTCTGTGAGTTCTAGCACACAGAGAACTCAGACATGCCCCACCCTGAATGGGGACTACTCATCGCTTTGGCACTGAGAGAGCCGTTCAGCTGCCTCTAAGTGTACAGAAGCCCCTTGAAATATGAACTTGGCCAGGTGAGCGAGTCAACGTGACATCAGCCTCTGTTCTCTGTGAGGCCGTGGTGATCCAGAGCCTGTCTGTGGCCTGTTTAAAATGCCTGTCTTGTTCAAGCCAGGGAGGGGACCACGAGCTTTTTTTCACTGAGTCCTTTAATGTTTCATTGCCTGGAGAGTTTTCAGATCTTGTGCCTTTAATAGATGTACTGAGCTAATAGTTTGTCTTATTTACTGCCCTGACCACGTTGAGAAGCTGCTCTGAACATTCTCGTGTGAATGAGTGTCACTCTGGGGATGGATCTTCTCCTCAACCTTGTTCTCCATCACAGAGATTAATTCCCACAGAAGATCTCTTCTTTTGTTCCACAAATACTCCTTGGGTACTTAAGGATGCCACCATCCTTTCAATATTGGATAATTTTGATTTACACATGAAACGAACCATAACAGTCTTGACGAAGAAAACCTAGGAGTGCCGTTTTCTTTCTACCTACCTTCTATTCCTCTATCATCTATTTTCTATCATTTATCTACCTAGAATCTGTTCAGTTTTTCTTGCTTCACCCATGAGTTAAGAGAACTCAACTTTTACATGATTGGAGGAGGAATGCAGGCAGAAGACCAAGCTGGAGCTGGGGGAAGGCTTGAAGCCCTGCTGTCTGTCCTGTGCAGACACCAGAGGTGGTCTCTAAGACTAGGATCTTGTTGCTGTCACCAAAGCAAACAGGATAATTTTTCCAAGTCTTTGGTTGGCAGTATCCATAAGAGAAAAATATGCCAATTGTCAAGGTAGCCGTTTCTGATATCAGAGGCACACAGAATGGAACTGCCTCCATCTAGATTGTATTTAAATATTGCTTTAGAAAAACATTGGGTGTGTATTTTTTTTTATGTTTAGGTCTAATCCCTAGGTCTTTGATCTATTTTGAATTGATTTTTGTGCAGGATGAGAGATAAGGGTCTAGTCTCATTCTCTGCATGTGGATATCCAGATTTCCTAGCACCTTTTGCTATGAAGGCTATCTCTTCTCTAACATATGTTTTTATTACCTTTGTCAAGGATCAGATAACTGTATCTATGTGGGTTTGTCTCTGTGTCTTCTGTTCTGTTCCACTGGTCTGCATGTCTGTTTTTATGCCAGTACCTTGCTGTTTTTGTTACTACAGTTGTATGGGGTAATTTGAAGACCCAGTGTTGTGATCCACTCAGCATTATGTTCATGGCTCAGTATTGCTTTGACTATTCTGAGTTTTTTATTCTTCCATATGACTTCATGACTATTTTTTCTACTTCTGTGAAGAATGTCTTTGGTACTTTGATGGGAACCACATTGAATCTGTAGTTTGCTTTTGGTAAAATGGCTGTTCTCACAATATTAACTCTGCCTGTCCAAGAACATGGGAAGTTGTTAGATCTTCTAAGGTCTTTCTTCAATTTTCTATAATTTTCATTTTAGGAATATTTAATTTCTTTGGTTGTATTTATCCCTACATATTTTATTTGTTTGGATACACAACTCCATTGTGAATGGAATTTATTTATTTATTAGCAGGTTCATTATTGAAGCAGTGAAAGCTATTGGGTTTTGTATGTTGATCTTGTATTCTGCTATTTTGCTAAATTTATCAGCTCTAGAAGTCTTCTGGTAGAGATTCTGGGGTCCTCTACATATAGGATCATGCCATTAGGAGAGATAATTTCACTTCTTCTTTTGCTAAGTATATCCCTTCTCTTGCCTGATTGCTCTGGCTAGAGTTTCAAGAACTATATTGAATAGCAGTGGTGAGCATGGATAATTCCTGTACTGTTCCTTGTTTTGGAGGAAATGCTTTCAATTTTTCTCTGTTCAGTTCAATGTTGGCTTTGCCTGTGTTAAATATAGCTCTTATGATGTTGAGGTAAGTTCCTTCAATCCCTAGTTTCTTCAGTGTTTTTAAAATGAATGGGTGTTGTATTTTGTTGGAAGCTTTTCTATATCTATTAAAATGATCATGTGATTTTCTTCCCTTAATTCTATTACATAGTGAATTACATTTTTTAACGTGTATGCTGAACCAACCTTGCATTCCTGAAGTGAAACCAAATTGATCGTGGTGTATAATCTTACAAATGTATTTTCGAATGCTTATTGCCAATATTTTATTAAGAATTTTTTTTGTCTGTGTTCATCAGGTATATTGGTCTGTAGTTTTCATTTCTGGACATGTCCTTGGTACGTGATTTTGGTATAGACTGATACTGGCTTCATTTAATGAATTTGGGGGTATTCACTGACTTGCTATTTCATGGAACACTTTGAGAAAGATTGGCATTGGTAGAACTCAACTGAGAATCCCTCTGGTCCAGGATTTTTCTTTAGGGTCTATACTCAAACATATTGGTGCAGTACTGACTTCCTTTAAGACTCCTAATGCTCAAGAGATAAAACCAATAATCGATACATGGGATGATCTTACATTGAAAAGCTTCTGCACAGTAAAGGCAACAATTCAGCATGTGAAGAGAGACCCTACGGAATGGCAGAAAATATTTGCCAGCTGCTCTTCTGCCAGGAGATTAACATTCAGAACATATAAAGAACTACAATAACCTAACACCAAAAAGAAAAAAGAAAAGCCCAATAATAAATGGGTAAATGATCTGAGCAGATATTTCTCAAAAGAAGAAATTCAAATGGTCAACAAATACATGAAAAAATGTCCAACATCCTAAGCAATAAGGGAAATGAAAATCTAAACTACAAAAATTTCATCTCACTGCAGTTAGAAGGCAAATTGCTAATATTACAAATAATAATAATTGCTGGAAATGCTGTGGAGGACAACGTACCCTCATGCATTAATGGTCGTACTGC
The DNA here is from genome assembly GCA_004024805.1 of Geosciurus inauris. NCBI lineage: Eukaryota > Metazoa > Chordata > Mammalia > Rodentia > Sciuridae > Geosciurus > Geosciurus inauris. The sequence continues at coordinate 50,038 of PVHX01000706.1, forward strand.
AAGTTAGTACAACCACTTTGAAAATCAATGTGAAGATTTCTTAGAAAACTAGGAATGCTACCAACATATGACCCAGTTACTCCACTCCTTGCCATATATCCAAAGGAACTAAAATCAGCACACTATATTGATTCAGGCATACCAATATTTATAGTAGTGCAATTCACAATAGCCAGGCTATGGAACCAGTCCATTTAAAAATATGGACTAAAAAGGTTTTAAATAAAATTTCTTTAAAAATAGTTCAATCTGGAAGTCTGATTGTTTCAAATTTAAAGAAAGAGTGCAACTAAATATGCATGAATCTGGGGGCATGGAAGATTTAAGGAAAACCTTAAACCAGTGGGAAGACTCTCACAAGACATTTGGGCAAGAGTAGATGCTCCTCTTTGGAAAGTGACATGGAGCAATGACCTCCATAGGAAATGCATCTGAAAAACAAATGAAGTTTGGATGCTGCCTTGCAGTACTTCTTTCTGCATCTTTAAGACCCCACAGCTTCAGTCCCATATCAGTAAAGCAGACTCTGAAACACAAAGCACTGGGATTTCCAGACCTTTCCATTAAGGCTAGACTTTAGAGCCAATGATCTTGGTTTTAGGCTCTGGCAGGGGATCCTTTCCCAGAATTCTGATGTCAGGAGATAAAGAGCAATCATGATTGGCGTGGGTAATCATTGACCTAGAACCTGATCCAAAAGAAATGCTTGGGGAAGGAGGTCTGAACAAAGTATCCCCCACACCTGGGCTTGCCTGGAATAGGATGTGTGTGACTGGGAGACCCAGACCCTTCATGGATAATGTGAGTTTGGTTACTCAATGCCATCTGTAGCTTTGACCTCCTTAGAAGGCCCTAAATGAGATGACCATCCCAAACCCCGTTTTTATTGTTCCTTTGCGGTTAGCCTGAACAGCCAATGCAGGGTCTCTGAACTCAGCTCTTCTGGATTCTCCTTTGGAATCCTGAGTGTCAACATGGAGTCATCAACAGATAAAATGACTCCATGACAAAGAGTGAAATCCATAGTCTTCTTAAAATGGGGTTTGCAAGGTATGCCTACAGTTGCCATTCTTCTTAGTCTTCAGGGCAGCTGTGTTCAGGCTGGCTAGATGCCCTTATATTCTCCTGAAGTGTGGGCACCTGGGGTCCAGAAAGTTTAAATGACTGTAATGATAAGTCACAGATGACAGTGTTTTATACTTTTCTTTGATTTTGTTGCCAGGATTCAATTCTTTCAGTATCTCTGGATTTATTTCATACTGCTCCAACTTACATAGAGTTTTCTGGCTTGGATTCACTGAGCCCAATTCATATCAGATACTCTGGATGAAATGAAATCTGTGCTGGAACTTTCTGGAAAATCCATGTTCCATCTCTCTCTCTTGAAGACTACCCATTTCCTGGAAATTGAAGAAGCCCTCCAAGAAAGAAGCAGGCTGTATGGATCCCAGAATTCCCCAAGCTTATTTTATTTTACTGTGCATTTTAGAAGCTTCTAGAATCCTGTTCTAAAGCTGTGGGTCTCTCTGCAAGGTTAAGACTCAAGCATTGCTTTATACTTGTCTTGGATTTCCCTGCAATCGCATCTGAGGAGCTCAACACATTGTGGGAAACTGCAGTCCATGGTCCCACGCCTTGGGTTGTGCAGACCTTCCCACACACGGAGTACACTGCCATCACTGCTCAGGCAGGGATCTTCATTTTGGGGTCAGAAAGTACCCTCTCAGTGGAACCAGGAGAGGTTAATGTTACAGAGTTGACTATGTCATGGTGTGATGCCAGTCATCATGACGTTGACCAGGTCACCGGTTACTCTTGATTTTGTGGTTCTGACCTCAGGAACAGGTCACACTTTGGGTTCCCATATAACCAAGCAGCATCATGACCCTCTCCAGAATGTGAGATTTAGGCATCCCAGGCCCTCACCACAGGCTAGGGCAAGCGTAAGCCTTTGTATGCATGAGTACTTCTTAAAGTCTCCCGTAACCTTGGAAGTGCTGTCACTTGTCCCTGTTGTGTAGATGAGGATAGAAAAGTTTAAGAGGATTGCCATTTCTGGGTAGTTTTAATCTCTCACTTCTCACTGTTGGCTCCGCAGGTGCGGGTGACATGAGCTTAAAGTTCAGACTCTGAAGCCGAATTGCCTCCCTCCAAGTCTCAGCTTCTCCTTATGAGCCCTGTAACCCTGAGCAGGTTGCTCAACTTTTCTGTGCTTTGGTTTCCTCACCTGTGAGATGGAGGAGGTCCTAAAATCCTCTCCTTCCTATAGTGTCCTAGGAGGATGAAAGAAGTCAGTATGCGTGATGCCTAGGACAGTGGCAGACTCAGAGAGCACGCCTAAGACCTGGCTTAGCACTGCCTTCTCACATGCACAGCACGCCTGCCCGCACACCCACATGCCTGGTCACCAGCCTCTTCACCAGCATTGGTTCTGGATGACATTTGGCTGTTTTCAAAACTCCACATTCCATGAACAAAGATTTTCCTTCATAAACACTGTTTCTAGGGGTGCGTCTGCTCTGAGGACAGTTCTCGTAGGGGAGAACACAAAAGTATTTTTAGCAAATGACAGTCTGGTTCGAGTAAGTGAGTCATGTCACTAGATGTCTATTTTGAAGGGTAAAACAGTCATTTCAGTGCACAAATTATTGCCTCATTACTCTATTACACAGAGAAGGAGCATTTGGGGTGGGACCTCTAAAAAGCACAATAAAACCCTTGCAAGTTGTTCTGTCTTTTAGGATTTAATTAAAAGTAAGTAGGAAAACAACCAGTTGAAATGCTCAGTGCATTTCTTTTACTTCCCATGCAAAAACATGCTGACTGAATCTTCCAAATTACTAAAAGCAATCAGGCGGCCCTGGGAGCTTGGATCTGGTAACCCTGCAGCTCTTTTTATTCAGAATGTTGGCATTTTTATGCTACTGTCAAAAATGATAATTATTTTTCACAGATATTGAACTTAATAGAGTAATTGCTAAACAAATTTCCACGTTTGGCTCTCCAAGACAAAGTTTGTAAAATTTGTGAGCTGTGAACAGCAGCTTCACTGTACACTTGCCTGACAATTGTCTAAGAAATTTGTCCTCGATGAATGGGAGGGGACAAAATGAATCCAGACATCAAAGTCATTGCAATTCTCTCTGTGGGCAATCACGAACCCTGAGTTCCATATAAATTAGTCATCACAGATTGAAAACAAACAAGCAAACCTGTGCAGAAAAGCCTCAGGATCCCTGGAGCCAATTAGACATTCAAAGGAAAAGACTTAGTCTTAATATGTTTCAAATCACACAAATACATATGTATTGACATCAGAAGTTCTAACAGACATGCTTAAAATAGGAGAAATGCAAAAATAGATACAGGCGATTTTATAATGGCCTAAGCCGTACAAATACCAAGTATGCACCAAATCTTGACTTTGGAAGGAAATAACTGTGTAAAGTGAACAGTGTGACATGTGAGCTGGGTCAAGCCACGAGTCCCAACCACGGTTCGAGTGTGAATGTGACCAGCAGACCATAGAGGGCTAACGCCTCCTATGGGGACTCTCAGGGAGACGTAGTGTACCAAATTTGCAGAGGGATGGAATGGCTTTCTGTTTGACACAAAGGAAAAACAGCCTTCGCATTTGGGAATAGGGTTGTCCATTCTTGACAGGTCTGGGCCATTCCCTGTTCCCTCTGGGCAGGACCCAGTCATTCAGGTATCTCTGCACCTGGCCTTGGTCCCTGGGCCACAGCACACTACCCATGAGATGGAATCCATTTGGTTAAATGGAGCCTCCTTCTGGACCCCTTCTCCTACCTGACCTTTTCCCAAGATCCAGGCTCCAGAGCTTCCTCCCAGTGCTCCACCTGGTCCAATCCCATCATCATACCCCTGTCCCCATCCCCAACACCATCCCTTCAACTGCTCTCATCTAATCCAGCATCCAGAAGGCAGCCTGCCTCCATCCTGCCTCCTCTCCAATCCCTTAACAGGCTTGACTGTACTCAGTCCTGTAGCCCAGGTTCTGAGCTAGGAAATAACATGGGCCCCTGCCCAGAGGTTTCCATCCCCCGACCCCAGTTCCTTCCCTCAAGGTTGGGCACATGGGACGTGAAGCCTCCCTTGCTGGGCATGTGGTTAGGAGAAAGTGAGCTGAGGCTCCACGGCAGCCTCATTTCCGCAGGAGAGACAGTGAACAAATAATATAATCCCAGTGTTAATAGTGACTGTCCTCAAAGAAAAGCGGAAGAGGAAAGGGCACAGAAGACGATGGGCAAGCCTCGGGCAGAACGACCACAGCAGGCCCTCCCAGAGTTGCGTGGCTCTGAAATGCTGAAACCAAAGGAGGGGGAAGTGGGAACATGCTCTAGCCAGGGAGGGGCAGGAGGCCCGGCCTCAGTGGGTCTGAGAAGCACAAGACAGGAGGCAAGCCAGGGAAAGGTGAGCCAGGAGGGAGAAAGCGGTGGCGCGTGGGGATCGGGCGGGCTCCTTACGCCTCTGTAAGGGTGTGAATTGTATTCTTCACCAAGGTGACATTTCCATTTTGGAACGGGCCCTGGAGTGGTATTTAGTATACCAACAATGCTCTGTAACCACTGCTTCTGTTCCAAAACATTTTTTATCTCCCCCAAAGAAACCCCATCCCATGCCAATGCTCCTTAAGTTAGTCAGTTTTTGGATGCCGTGACAAATACCTGAGGAAGTCAACTTAGGGGAGGAAGGATTTATTTCGGCTCATAGTTTTGGAGGTTTTGTCTGCTGTCAGCTGGCTCATTGGGCCTTGTCATTGTGGAAGGGCATGGCACAGAAAAGCTGCTCAGCTCATGGCAGCTGGGAGCTCAGAGAGAGAGAGAGAGAGAGGAGCCAGGGACAACACCTGGGTCTCCAAGGGCACGCCCCAAGCCCACTCCCTTTCTCCAGTTCTACCTCCTACACGTTCCACCACCTCCAACGGTGCGTTCCATCATGAGCCACTGATGGGTGAAGCCACTGAAGAGATCGGAGCCCTCCTGGTCCAGTCACTTCCCAAGGGGCCACCTCTGAGCACGGCTGCAGTTGCCTTCAACACCTGAGCCCTTGGGGGACACTTGATATCCAACCCTAAACCCCATCCCTCTGCCTCAATGCCTAGCAACTCCCCATGCTACTTTCTGTCTCGGGATTCACCTTTTTTTGGATGTTAAAAACACCTCCACATACAGTCACGTCATTGCCTGGGTCAGCATCCCCGCCCATCATACTTAGGTTCTAACCCAGCTCCTTCTCACCCTGGCCCTCGGGTCCTTCACACTTTGCAGCCTGGTGTCCCTGGTCTTACTGCCACCCTCCGAGAGGCAAGGCCCCACCTGGCCAGCTCTTCTCGAGTGGTCCCTTTGCACAGCTGACGACCCAGCACCAGCACACGTCCTCGCCAGAGTGCCTACTCCTCATGGAGGTTCACCCTGGGGCTGTGTTCTGGGTACTGTACAAACGTAGGTGACAGTCTCCCTCTGGGTGGAAACACTGAAGACCCAGGGATGGGAGGCCAAGCAAGTGTTAGAGTGGCCAGGGGTCTGTGGGTCATAGCACTTTCTGCTGATTCTTATTCATGGCAGACTGGTAGGCCAGCCTTTTGTGTATTCCATAAACAACTCTAAGGAGGCATTCGCAAGCTTTGAGACCTGCAGGGAAGCTCCAGGGTCCCCAGTATGAATGGGGTGTGTCAAGATGCCACAGCACATGGCTGTCTAAGAAGAAGGCGTTGAAAACTCTGAGCTTATAGCAGCCCCAAGCCCTTGGCACATGCGGTCCCTCCTGCCCCAACACTTAGTGAGGCTGCTGCCTTCTTGCACCAGGTACCAACTCAGATGTCACCACCTTCAGTGCCCTCGCTTGATTGCTTATGACATCACTGTCTCATTTTCCTCATGTCACAGTTCACAATATGACACTATCTTTTCCACTCAATTTGTCTCCATCGTCCCCAAATAAAGCAGGCTTTGTGGAGAGCCTTATCTTCCTCGTTCACTGGTGAATTTCCAGCACTTTCCATAACAGTGCTGGCTATGTGATAGTTGGGGTAGTCTGGGTCCTCTCAAAAGCAGACACCAAGACAGGATTAATGATAACACATTTATTAGGAGAAATGCCTGGCAGAGAGGATAAGGGAGGGGCCCAGAGGCTGGCAGAGCTCAGCCAGGATGCGGTCTGACCCCAATAGACTGAGACTGTCCTGGAGGTCACACTGGCTAGGTGGGTAAGAAGTCCTTCCTCAATGGGCAATATGACTGGCCCCCTGGTGTCCCCTTCAGCTGTGTAGAGATATAAAGGCAGAGCGACCCTTTCGTCACAGCATGCTTGGTCCATGGGCCTCATCTGAGATGCATGTATGGGAGGAAGCCCATCTCTGTGACATCAGGTGTGTACTCTGGAGTCGGTGTAAGTGACAGCCAGGGCAGTGGCGAATTTGTATGTGTAATGCATTTTCCCGTGGCCCCTTGGGTACACTAGAAGACAATTTCTTGGTCTTTAAAAGATTATCCTTTTAATAATCCATTGATCTTAACAACACAATACATCAACGGTTACACCAAAGTCATGTTTTATCTGCAGTGCACTTCTAAATTGAAAGGTACCATAAAATAGCACTTTACTTTCAGAATCCTTATGTTATCTAAAGCTCAGTTTCATATTTGTTTGATGATAATGAATATCCTATCTATTATCCAGTACAAGCTCTAATTTAGGAGCTTGAGAATGAACGGCAGCGGGGGCAGGTGGGCAGGTGGGCAGGTGGGCAGGTGTGCGTGTGCATGACTGCGTGCTGGCGTGGCCTGAGAGCTTTTCGACAGTATTCTGCACTGACCAGTGGCCATGCAGCAGAGCACATCTGTACTCCTATCTCAGCTGGCCCATCACTGTGAACACCGTCCTTTGCCAACAAGAGCATGAACCACATTCTCTTATTCTGAAGAAAACACAATGAGCTGCTATGTTCTCATCTAGAACAGAGCATCTGCCAGGGTTCTTTTCCTCTCGTCACTTGTCCTCAGTCGCCCCACAGTGTCCTGGAGCGTTCTGTGTGCAGGTGATTATGAGGGCAGAACAGTCCTCGTGCTCCTGTAGCCTTTAGAATGAAGGTGGACGTCTGGACACGGGGGCGAGGAGGCCCAGCCCTGCCCCTCCCGTGGGCCCTCTCACTCTGCTCTCATCCCTGATGTCTGTGGTCCAGGAACACGGCTCAGACATGCCACATTCTTCCCCCCACTGTGCCTTCCCACCCGCTATTCCCTCTGCTGTGAGCACTTCTTCTTGGGTCCCTTCCAGATCATAGCTTTATTCCTGGTGAGCAGAAAGAACCAACAGGGTGGATCCATGCCTGTCCACAGGGCTCGCTGCTCAGAGAATGAAAATGTGTGAATGATCTGTGAGAACAAACCCAGCAGCCCAGCTCATGCAGAGAAAATGAGGGCTTTGGTTGCTGATAATCCTTGCTGCAAGACTTTCAATGAATTGCTGAGGTCACGAGGAGGTTGCCCCTGGCCTGGGGAGCACCTGGGCCATGACCCGGAGAAGAGAGTCAGGGAGTGGATTCTATCAGGAGTCTCAGCTGCCTCAGGAAGGCCAGGGATGGGGACATAACTTCAGAGGGGGCAGGATTGAGAAGAGGATTTTTGTTTTCTTGTTTTCCCAGAATAAATAAACCTTAAACATATTTGTAAGCTGCCAGGAAGTGGCCAGTGGAGAGGAGGTGATTGAAGATAGTAGAGAGAGAAAAAAGGTAATTGATGGGCCGATGTCCCTGAAGAAATGGGAGGGATGAAATCAAGAGTGGGGGTCAGGAGGTGAGCCTGTGAGAGGCCAGCACAGAGGCAGGTGATATTTCTGCCCAGCTCTCGACTTTCATGTGGAAAAATGAAGAAAGATCAATCACTTCCTTTTTGGCCGGGTAAATGCCAAGAAATTCTAAGGCAGAAACTTCCCTAGGCAGGAGGCTTGGAATTAGTTGTCAGGATTAAGCATAAACCACAAGGAACACGGAAGTCCTAAGCACTAAATCCCAGGAACAGAGCCTTTCAGATCAGGGAAATGCTTCAGAGAACTATCCCATAGCCTGGAATGCCCAGAGAAATTCCAGGTGCCTGGAGATCCACTAACGCACCAGGAAGGTTGTTTCTCATGGGCTGAGATGTAGATTGATTTTTTTTTTTCCTTTTGGCTGTGATTACAGTTCTAGAAAAATAACCTGATCTCTTGGAATCCATTTGGGGATAGTGTCTGAACAGTAAGCTATGCCGACCTTCTGCTGGGCTTGTCTTGCTGGCCTCAAAACAGCTTGTTGGTGGGCAATGCAGAGACCCAAATTAGGATTCTCTTTCAATCTTTCAAACATGATTTACCTGATTAACAAAATCTTGGCAGAATAGAGGGTTTGCCTGAGGGGGTGTGTGTGCGTGTTTGCACATGTGTGTGATGAGTGACTGGGCTTATTGGTTACCTAGGGGTCAAGGGCCGGCGGATCTTGGGTTTCATCTAGAGTGTCTGAGGACCTTGGGTTTCATCTAGAGTGTCTGAGGATGGCAGCACTATAGGACTAAACTATGAATATCTGATGAGCAAGCAAGTCCATGAGAAAATGGATCAAAGAAAGGATGAACCTGCCCTCCACAATCCAGGCTGTTTTGGCTCCCCAAGAGGCTCTGTGCTTGGGATGTAACACATGCTCCGGAACTCTTTGCAGAAGGAATAAGTAATAGGCAGCCCACAGATATTCACTGAATTACATGAATCAATACCTGTTCCACCCATATGGTGTAACTGGCATATCCTGAGTACAAGGTTATACTAAATAGAGAAAACAGGCATCGATTGTGTCCCAGGCCCTTGTCCCCTGCCTGGATAGAACTCAAAACAGACACAGGCCCTGCCCCCATGGAGCTTAGGACTCCATGGTGGTTGTGTTGAACTCAGGGCACTGTTTGTACCTCTGCCATCAGGACAGCAGGTTTTCTGTGTGGCTACCTTTCACATACAACCCCTGATGGTCCCAGAAAATCTGAGAGGTATTAGCAACCTCACATTCTCTGAGCTAAATCCCAGAGTTATTTTAGTGACTTGCTCAAGGTCACATGGCTGTTAGGTGGCACAGCTGAGAATCAAATACAGGTCTGCTTCCAAAACATGGACCATTTGTCCAGATCCATTTTAAAGTAGCAAAGAACTAACTAAAAGGCTCACACAGATGTATGTGAGATAATTTGTAAAAATTTAAGAGACTGCCATCTTTTCATAATACCCAAAGACTGTACACCCAGGTGCCTAAAGTGATAACAAAGTGGTTCTCTATGTTCTGAGGGGATTCACCTTCTAAGGTAAAATTGTCAAACCTCCTGGGAAGAGGGGATCTCTGGGGACTGGTCTTATAAAATAAACAGAAATCAATTTTGACTTGTTTTCTAATCATGATAAATTAAGCCAGGTTAGAGGAAAAAAGTTCTAGCATTAGTTGAAGATCATTTTGCCAGGATGCATTGGTCTCTGACAAGCAATTAAGAAGTCCTCTGATTGTGCCTGGCAGTGCCATGGCTCAGCACACTCCTGATTAATTCTCATTTTCATTCTTTCCTTGGGATTTATTTACTTACTCCACCTGGAATGTGTTTAGCTCCTTAACCACCCTTTTCCCCCTTTCCTGGCATGCTCCCTGCTTGGCTCCCTGAATCTGCACTTACCATTAATGCTCATTCCTGCTGGTTAAGCACTTCCTGGGTGGGCATTCACTCATTCTCTTCTTCCATTGACTCCTTCATGGCAAATTTCTCCATCTCCACCTACTTTGTAGTACTCAGCATTTCCCTCTTAGAAGTTCTTTTAAAACCCAGGCTGGCCTGCAGCTATTTTGGTAGGGAGAGGGTATATTCATCCTGGGCTGTCAATGGTAGGTTGGAGGTGCACATCAGCCGAAAGGCTGAAGTTTGGACAAATTAGAAGGGTCTTGGGGAAAACTAAAAGAGATACAATTGACATCCTCATCTTTGTCTTTATGGCTATTAACTGTTGAATCCTTTCTCTAGTCCAGGCACTCTAAGTATGTCTTACATTATTTCCTTTAATCCTTGCAAAAGCCCTATGAACAAGGCATTATAGGCCTCACTTTAGAGACAAGGTGACCAAAATTCACAGAATGTGAGTGACATTAGCAGTAAGTGGTGAAGCCGGCCCTCTAGCCTTTGTTGACACAATCATTGTGTAACCCACAGAGATACAAGCTCCAATGTGGTGCCACCAACAGCAGTGGCAATGGACACCTTCAGTGCAAAACCTTTGGCCCAGCTCCTTGGGTGGGTCAAGTTTGCATGACCACCCAACTCAATGACGAGTCTCTCAGAGCCGAGATCTGTCCCGGGACTTTCATCTCAACCTTCCCTCTCAGCATGGCAGTGACTTGGTGAGGCTCTGGCCCAATGAAAAGACTTCAAATGCTCTGCCTGTTCCCAATGGACCTGGCACTGGAGGAATAGTGTCAGTCATTCCTCCCTCCTGGGGTTCCTCCTAGCCATTCCTTCCTCCTGCCTCATCCCAGGCACCTGCCCTGCCATTGAGAAAAATGTGTCTGCCCTGGAAACTTTCTTCTTGGAACCCAAACTCCACATATTTTCTCTCATCTTAGGGGTAGTGCATGCAGGAAAAGGGAAATGGATGTTTATGTCACATATATCAGGGACTTCACAGTTGTAGTCTGGAGTAACCCTTAGAGCACGTTGGTGAGGTAGGCTTTATTGTCCATGTTCCATAAATAAGAATAGTGGGTTTGGAGAAGTGATATATGTAATCTTCATAGCTAGGACATGGCAACAACCAAAAGGTACCCTGTTTGTTTCTGTCTCCCTCCCTCTCTCTCTCTTTCTCCTTTCCTCTCTCCTTCCTTCCTCCCCTGGAAGTTATTGGATCATGTGATTTTCTTCTAAACTGCTTTTTCTATTAAAATTATAACCTGTCATTAAAATATTTAAACACACAAATTAACTGGTGCTAATTATGATATTTCAAAAGGTGACAAGCAATTAGAGTGAGATTTAAAGAAAAAATTCTCCCTAAATATAACTTGGCATCTTTCGTAATAAATACAAAACTTTGTCAATCACTTTATCTAACCTTGATCTACCTCAGGTCGAGACAGAACATGAATGGATTTTGGAAATTCTGGTCCTAAAGAACAATTTTGGCATCCAAAGCCATGGCTTTGCTTTTTGTTTACTCTCTCATCTTTTCTCCAAAGAAAGGTTGGAATGAAGGCTCCCCCTTGTCCTGGAAATGTTCTCTCCTAGACACACCCATCCATTTACATTCCTCCAAAACCTTCATCCTTTCATACTGTGTGGAGAGCTCAGACCAGGGAAGATCAGCTCCCAGCAGGACGTGGAGGTGCGGGAGGAGGAGTGCAGACCTGCATGTGCGAGTGCTCATTATCTCGGCCTTGCATTTCTGTCGTGCAAGCCTCCCTTCCCTTCAACCACGATGTACCAGGAATCAGTATCTCTGGAAGGCCTTGTTCCGCAGAGCCTCCTTCTGCCCCTGCCCCTGGGTGACTTGACTAGTAGGCTATTGCTCCAGTGGGCCATGATCTCCCACAAGAGGAGTGCAGCACTTGAACCAGAAGAACCCGGGCTCCTTCCACGGCTCCAATCTTGCGTAGCTTCTGAATATACTTATTGCACTTTGCCTTCCTGAGTCTCTGAGATGCGTGCCAGGGACTCTGCAGGGGGAGCGTGAGAAAGCAGAGGCCACGCCATGTGGCGTGTGCAGAGTGTGTGCTGCTGACGGTGTTTTCCATAAACATCCAGTGTGCTGGGAGCTGGGGAGGTAATGGGATCTAGAGAAGTTAAGGAACTTAAGTAACTTAACCAAGGTCAATCAGGAATTTGTAACATACCCAGATAATGGAGGGGAAAAGAACATTAATTTTATTTTGTATCTGTTATTTTTAGAGAGGAGAAAAGTTGTCATAAGCAGAAAGGAAAAAGAATTTGGGATGTTATAAAATGATTCCTGTGTGTGTGTGAGAGAGAGAGAAAGAGAGAGAGAGAGAAAGGAGAGTGATAGAAAGTATTTAAAAATTTACCCTCTAAAGAAAAGGTAGAATTTCCTGAACAAATGTGTTCAAGATAATGAGTAAAAAATATCCAAAGTCATGGTGCCTTAAACTAGGACTATCTGATACCCATATAATGCAAACCACACAAGTAAGTTTAAATTTTCTAGTAGCCACTTCAGAAAAGTGAAGCAGGTGGAATTAATTTTAAGGATAACCTTTAACCCAGTGTATCTAAAATGTTATTTCAGCATATGATCAATTTAAGAAATTATTGAGATATTTCATTTGTGGTGCTGAGTCTTCGATACGTAACTTGCATTTATTTTGCGCTTCTGGCACATTTCAATTTGGGTAAACCACGCTTCAGGTGAGTGGTAATCACGCATGGCTTGTGGCTCCTGAATGGCTCAGAGTGGCAAAAATTTATTTTGTTTTTCTCTTTTCCTGGGCTCTATTATAATGTATTTTTCAGGAAAATATTTGAATAGAGTATGCTCTGATTTTTTTTTTAAATGTACATATCTGCATGTAAGCTTATGTAGTGTCTGCATGAGTGGAAGTGTCTACCCATCTGCATCTACAGAGAGATGGCTTTTCTCTGCATCTGCAGAGAGAGGAGAGATTCTCTGACACTGCATTTTCTCAAGCCAGATGGGGAAGTTTCCTCAGAGCCCATTATTCCATGTCAGGCTCTCAGATGTCAAGGAGCCCTTCATTAGAAGGTTTATAGATGAACAGTCTCCCCGTGGAGCCTGTGGCTCAACAGACCCCCCAAGGTGGCTGCCCCCAATCGACACTGAGCACCTGATTGGTTGCTGGTCCCCATTCCTCCAGTGTGAGTGATGACTGTTGACAAGTTAGTTCTTGCTACCAAATGAAACCCCTGGCCATTTGTTCTGGAAAACCCTGGAGGCTGTCATGAGCCCATCTGCACTGCATGAGCTGGTATCCACCATGTCCGAGAAAGAATGGAAACCACACAAGGCTATTTCCCTGCTGACGGACATGCCAGGGGTGTGACGCCCTGGGCTCTTGTTGCCAGGCACATCCGTCTCTCGTATCTGTCTCCTTGAGCTATGTTAACAGACTAGGACAAACTCCAGTGGCTTAAAGCAGGAGTTGGTTTTCTCCCAGATGTGGCAGCTAGAGCTCTCAGTCCAGGTGTGGCAAGGCCCTGCTCCCATAAAGGACCTTTGGGAGAATGCTTGCAGTTTCTTCCTAGCTCTAGCGGCTCTGGACCATTCTTGGCATTCCTTGGCTGGCTCATGGGTCATACCATGGAGAAAGTTTCTGCTTCCTCCATCAAGTGACCTTCTTTTCTCTCTCTCTCTGGGTCTATATGCCCTTTGATCTTCTTGTAAAGATACAGTGTTGAATTTAGGGCCCACCCTAACCCAGCAAGCCCCTCTTTTAATTTATTTACACCTGCAAAGAACTTATTTCCAAATGGGGTCACATTCTGAGGTGCTGGATGGATATGCATGTTGGAGGGACTTCGTTCAACCCAGGACAGCTGCTCCTCAGCTTCCTTCCAAGATCCTGTGCCCTAGTATCAGGTCACTTGATGCTCCAGGGTCTGCTCAGGAAAACATGTCAGGTAGAATTTAGGAACAGAAATGGGATCTGATTTTGGTCTAGGTCAGTGAAATCCTTTATTTGAGTGAAAGTTGGGTCCCAGTGATACAAAACAGGCAAATACACAAGTGATGTGTTTGAAGGATCCTGGGAGGGTGCAGTGGCTCTATTACCCCTTCACCTCCACTCCAGGCTCTCAGAAGCCCTCTCTAGCATCCTGAGGACTTCTCAGCCTTTCTTTAATTATAACCCTTTATTGTACTGATCAAGAATCAGAGTTTCAAAGGAGAAAGTGAATCATCCAAAATCATGCCACAGTTTGAACTTGAACCTACTCAATCATTATGTGTCTATCACCTCATGGACACACAATGGTTGAGAAGGTTCAACCATCTTCCATCAGCAACAAGGAAAGAGAAAAATCAGTCCACACTAGCCAACCTTTCTTCTTCTATTTTGCCCAACTACAAAGAAAGTCTATGGTGAGGTCAAAGCAATATCACCTCATGGGGATTTTCTGTTTGCATCTGGAAGAAGAGCCCTCCTAGAAGAGTAGTGTCTGAGTCAGAATGCAGTTAAGGCTCCTCTGTGGATTTTTATGGCTTCTTTTAAGTGAAAAGGTGAAAGTCCTTGACTTGATAAGCAAAGAAAAAAAAAAAAAAAAACATATGCTGAGGTTGCTAGATCCATGCTAAGAACAAATCTTTTATTTGTGAAATTGTGAAGAAAATTAAACCCGGGATGGTTATGCTGCTGTACATCAAGCTGCAAGCTATGCCCACAGCATGGGTTCTCCAGTAAGGTGGAAAAGGCATTAAACGACAGGGTCAGCAATACCATTTAGGCATCCACTGGGGGGTCTGAGAAAGTAGCCCCTAGGGGTAAGGGAGATGACTACAAATACATATATGCGTGTGTGTGTGTGTGTGTGAGCACATAGACCTCTTCACACATGTATATGTACCTCCACTGATACGTAATTTGTGCAGTATGGGTGTGTCAAATATAAAAGGCACAGTACCATATGCATGTTTCAATCATTTCTGCTCCATATATGGAGTATCATGTCAGATGACAGTGTTTTTCACTGTTTCAATCATCAAACAAATGCAAAATTTACACTTCAGCACTTTCAGTCATTGAACTCATTTCATATGGATGTGTGGTGTATCAGTGAGGAGGCAGGGCCTGCTTCACAATTTTTGTGGATATGCATGTGGTCAATGTTTTTAGTGTTCACTGAAATCTGGTCCTTTTCTGTTCTCTGGTCACAAGAAACTATACTTTCTACCTCCTTGATGTTGGCTGTGACCCTGGAAATGTTTGTGGGAGAAGCCCGTGTCACTTTCAGGCCAAAGCATGTAATTGCTGGGCTCAGCTCCCCCATCCTCCATTCCCATCCCTAAGACACTGGCATCCTGGTCTCTGTGCTCTGGGTGTGCATGATCATCAGAACCCTGCTGCTGACCTGCTGGGCACATGGCAGAGACAGCCAATATACCCTGTTGTTTGACATCACAGCGGCTTTGAAGTTGGTTTCTGTCACTCTGTAACCTCACCTGCTCTGGCTGGAGCTCAGAGCTGGTAGCAGCCCCTGCATGCGTCCTCCTGCACCTGTGACAGCGTTCTCCAGTCATGAATGTCTATTGCAAAGTCAAAACATCAGATTGCTTTTATCCCCCAGCCCCTACCTTTGTCTCTTGGCTCCTCTGCATATCTTGACTTTAGACTCTCTCTATTATTTATTCATGGTTTATTAGATAAATATCTTCCCCAGACAAACCTGGAACTCCCTGGAGTCTGCCGGTTCTTTCGCGCAAGCCTCCGGTGTTAGCAATTGTTTCATTAAACTCCAATCTCAAGGCTAATCCCTGCTGGAAAATTTGTTCTGTCCTATAAGAAGTCTCCCAGGCTCTGGGTCTCAAACCACTAAACAGGCCGCCCCGTTGTTTAGTGGTGCTTATTGGTGGCCACGTGACGTTCTTATTTCTCTCTGCACATTTTCTAGTGTGATTCACACTGTATGAAAGGATTACCTTCCGGCTCGGGAGGTACAGCATTGGAGAAGGAGATTTCTGGAGCCTGTGTGCTCCCTCAGCACACAGCAAGGGTATCCACTCCTGTCCAGAGGCCAAACGTTGCAACAAGCTCCAAGGCTAATGAGTTGACTTAGCTTTGACCTGAGCCTGTGCGGAAGCCAGTGGGCGGGGGTTGCTTTGAGGCCGGCAATGCCCTCCACAGAAGCTAGAAATAGGGTAAAAATGCGCACTTGATACAGACTCGGTGCTCAGCCCGCTATGGGGTAAGGCCGGCCGGCCCCATTGCTTCTGGGCCGCAGCTCCCAGAGTGGTGGCGCATCTTCTGCTGATGGGAACTGATGCAGGTCAGAACGAAGCCAGGACTAGGGGAGCTCTGTAACTGAATCCCATTGCTCCCCTGAAGTTCTTGCCAACTTTCCTTCGTTCACTCATCTCAACAGAGCATGCGGCATAATATGGTCTGTGGGAGAAAGAAACTGCCTAAAGAGCAAGCCAAGAGCCCATGGCCGCGTCAAGGGGCGGTCTCTGGGTTCAGCTACCTTCTGTACCTCGTCTTTTCATCCTGCCTCTCCCCTACCATGGCTGCAGCGGCTCCCTGGTGGCCTAGCATCCTGTCTTCACTTCTTTGAGGACAAAGTGGTCTGGAGGGGCCCTGCAGAGTCTGCAGTCTGCAGCCTCCCTCCTGTCTGACTCTGTGACTCATTCTGAAAACTGGCAGAATAATAGTGGTCAGGAGCAAACGAGCTCACCCACACAGATAGCCACGTCCTGAAGATTCACGTGAGCACATGGGGGGATTCAGGGGTATCACTGTGGCCACGTGGTCTCTGCTGAGTCTAGATTCCCTTAGACCCCCGCGCCAGGCTCCTGGCCTGGAATCTTGACTTTTGCCACCAAATTCCTCATGCTCTTCCCACTTTGAACTGACCCCACCAGCTCACCCCATGTCCTGGGGCCTCCTCTGGATTGCTGCTCCCCCGAGGAGCCAGACTCTGCTGACCTTCATGTTCTCATGGCCCATGACTCAGGCCTGGTCCACCTGATTGCTCATTGTGTGGCCCTCTGAGCCCCCAACCCTCATTGCTCTAGTTTAACAGCTGTCTGAGGGCCCATCCTGCCATGCTTGGACACCTGTAGGGACAGCAGCTTTCTTCCGTTGCCTTCTCTCCCGACCTCCAGTCCACTCCCTTACCCTATCGCTCGCCTCTGTCCTTCCCCAGGATTTAATCAAACACTGCTTCTTCTTGTTAGTATGTTTTTTCCTCAGGCTAGTCTTAATAATTTTTTTTAAAACAATTTAGCAAACTCTCAGTGATGGACACTCAGCATTACTGGGACCCCCTGTCACATTTTGCAGAAACAAAATTGGAGTTACTAAAATTATTCTCTTCTACTCTATTTAATATGGATATGGGTCTCCATAACAATGGAGTTCGGACAATGAGTAAGTTAATGAATGAATAAATGCAAATGGGTTGACATTTCCCCCAAATAACTGGGGTCTTTTAACCTACTATAAAATCCTCTTCTAGATCAAAGTAATTCTTTAAGTAAGTGAATGACTAAAGTAAAAGATAGGGACATACGTGAAATGGTTTGATTAAATCCTCTCAGCTGGGACTACTCCACTGAACCCAGAGAAGAATAAACTACAATTCAGGTCTTCTAAGCTTGTGTTTAAGGAGAGTGATGCCTAAAAACTCTTCATGTTTGTTATCCCAACATTGTAAAATCTATATTTAGTCCTAATTCCAAATGCCTGAGATTGGAGATGAGTTGGGGCTCTCATTATTTGCATTGATGAATGAGACTTTCTAATTAAATATTGGTTTAATAAAAAAAATTAATGAATTAAAAAGTAAAAATGGAGTTCAGATTTTAAAATAGATGAAATGGCTAAAAAGTGTTTTCTGAGACTACATGAATTAGATCTTAACTTTTCCCCATAGGGCGGATGATAGACCTGTCGTGAGTGGAGCGGGACTGGTGTTGAGCTGGTCAGGAAGAGTTTGCTGCTGGCTAATACGAGTGTGTGTGGGGTGCATGTTGGGCTTGGGTTCTTCCAGCCGCACAGTTTGCACTGAGAGTCTCTGATTTGCCAGCTCCAGGCTAGCACCTGTCTGCCCAGCCCCATCCAGGGCTGTGATAGTGGAAGAGAGTGGGTGTCCAGGCCATAACCACTGGAGCCTGACTCACAGCCGGGAACAGGCCTGAGGGTGACTGTACTGCAGAGGCCAGGGGAGCAGGTAAACCAGGGCTAAGCTGCTGGCTGGTGTGAGGAAGCAGGGTGTGCCTGGACAGGAGAGGCAGCCTGAACCTGGGTCACCGTTAGCGATCCCGAGACAGTGGCTCCAGGGCAGCTATTTTCTGGGAGACGGAGGAGGCACAGGTAGAGAAGCAGGGGACTGAGCCAGAAAGGAGGTGAAACAGCTGGTGGGGAGGGTACTAGTGAGACATTAACCACTGGGGCTCCTGGAGCCTACCTCCGAGGCACTGTGGGAAGCTGGGGAGAGCATGCCCAGCCACCCCGGCAGACGGGCAGGGAGTGCTGGTGTGGAGACACCCTTCCTGCTCCTGCTGGTACTTGGTAAACTCTGGCAAAGCTGAAGCTGAGGAAGCAAGGCGGGTGCTGTATGGAGAAGGCAATGGCCCAGGATGATAAGGAGCTCTGAGAAAGGTGGCAGGCTTGGGTGGCACTCCAGCTGTGCCTCTCCCTGCCCAGTTCCTGTCTAGAGCAGGCCTCCGCCTAGCACCGCAGGCCCCCAGGCAGGCCCCCCACGTCCCACTTACTAGTAATAATAACAATGCTTGAGCTGCTTTGAGTGCTGTGTGCCCTGGCTGTCTCCTAACACAGGCAGTCTGCAGAAAAATGCCTTTGGGTGGACACTGATATTATCCCCATGTTTTTACAAGGGAAGAAAAGGAGCCTAAGGTTCAGCAATTTTAAGCAAATTGTCTATTGTTGCACAGCTCATAAATTGCAGAATTGACCAATTTTTTTTAACTACACTGCTCGCAAGTGTCTTACCCATGATTCTTGCCAATACTGCTATCTCCAAAGGACCCAGGAAATCACATTTGTTAACTCACTAGTTAACAAGTCAAAATATTCCCATGTATTTTGATTTCCATGTATTTTTTCCACATATGTTGATCAAATTTACAATATTTTCAAATATCAACCAAATAAAATGTTTCCAGAAGGTAACAAAGGAAGGGAATTAAAGCCATGGTGATTTTTGAAGGTGAGTCTCCCCTTCTTGACTTGGGGGGTGCAGGAGCGGACACTGGCTCCTGTGTGTAGTTGTGGGACTCTACAGCTCATAGGGCAGAGAATAGAGTAGCTGCACACCCCACTGAGAGATCAATGTTCTCCATGACAGAACTGGCCCTGCAGTTCATGAACCAGACTCTCCAAATTTGTGTAACTCGTTATTTATAATGTCCTTAAATCCAATGACACAAGAGGTGTCACCATGAGCATCAGGCAAGTCTGATTTGAATCCTCAGCAAACGCGTAAAATGTCTTCCCCTCCTCCATGCTTTTCAGGGATGGGGAACAGAAGTAAATGTTAAATTTGCATGACATGCAATGGTCTAAACTTTCACTGAATCCTGATCCACATAATATCCTGTTCCTTTTTGTGCAAGTGGATGATGAAATGTAACTCGGAGATGGTTTAAACAGAACTCGGGCTGGGCTGCTCCCCACAAAATGGCCTAATTTGGTGGGGACAGCATTGGTGCTGTATGTGCAGTAATCAAATTCTGTGTTTTCAATTGTCCTTTTTATGGTCAATTAAGATAGTTTTAGGATATAGATTTAATATCAAGTTGTCTGATGTAACAGACTAAAGTATGCCCTCCAATTACAAGAGAATGTCTTTCTGTGACAGTGGCTCTCTGGGTGAGTTTTATGGGCTTCTATTTTTGAAGTTGACTCAAAGGGTCTCAGCAGCACGTTTTGGAAATGGTTTTGTAAACTGTAACGAAGGTATCTTTCTTTAACAGCTTCCTGCCCAAAGATGCCTGAGTGCTTTACAAACTTATCAAAGTGACTTACAGGGATCGTTTTAGTTTCTGCAGAAATACAGGGGCCGAGGGAGCTACAGTCACTGGTGACAAATCTTAGATGCTGGGCTGCCAGCGGGGAGGAAGAGTGCTCGGCATGTAAAGCGCACTCCCGACTGCAGGCCCCATCAGAGGGCTCGGGAGCTGTGGTCGGGGCTACTCTGCTCTCCTCAGTGGTCCCTTCCATAAAAAAGGATCACATGAGGCTCTAAAGCCCCTTTGCAAAGCTAGTTTCTTTCTTGGACTCATTCATTTCCTGCCAGGCACATTAAGGTCCCCTCAGACAAATGCACTAAAAGGAGCAGGTCTTATTGTCTCTGCTTTTTAGCACAGTAGACCACCAGAGGGGGAAACTGACTCCTGCAGCCTCTCCAATGCTGATTAACTACAGGCCAGAGCTGTCTGGCCTGGCCTGCCCAGAGTGCAGGGCCATCTGCCTTAAAGGACATGTTCAAGCATTTCTGAGCAGAGGTCTTTTGGCCCTGTATCAATAAATACTTTAAAATAATTCATATTTAATGTGTCAGGCATTTCCATGATTCGACGAAGTTTAAATGCTGCCAGAATGCATTTCCTTTATCCTGTTGATTTTATCCAGAGTCAAAGTTCAGTTCCATGGAGTCTCATTTCTTCATCACCTTTCATGTACATTACTTTACTACACTCAAGAGCAGGAGAGAGACATGAGCTGTCCCAAGGGGCTCAGGCACCCACTGCAGCCAGCAGGAGACTCATGCACGAATGCCTCGAATAAGGGAAGACACTGAGAGATGCCATGACAGCTGCGTGCCTACAGCCTGGTAGCATTTCTGCAATGTTGAGAGCACTTTCACATGTTCACTAAAATAGTTCATTGCTATATATCTTAATTTTGATTTTGAAGTAGGAAAGAAGGAGATCTAAAGAGTATAGGGAGTTGACATTTCTACATGCTTATGTGACACATTTAGGGATGTCTTAAAATTGAACTGACCAAGGTTCTGATTAATATGTAGCAAACTAAAATTATGCAAAAGTATTCAAAGCCTTAACAGAGGTAGATTATTCCCAGGTGCACACTCAAATGCCAAGGTGTGGATGGATCTATAAGGCTGTTGTCTTTAAAGCCCAGGTGACATAAACAGGAGGAACAGGATCCATGAGGACAGAAGGCTGAAGGTTGCTGCCTTCACCAGAGAGGGTCAGTGGAAGGAAGATGTCACACAGCTAAGCAGGGCAGGGGCCACACAACTGCCAACCAAGGGGCTGTGTGGACTGGTGGGGCCGGGGAAAGTCGTGTGCTGGTCTCAGTGGGTCAGTCTAACACAAGGGCATTCTGGGTTCAGCCATACGGGAGTCCTGGGTTTGGGGAAAAAATATTTCAGCTCAGAGAAAATTTTCAACTTTAAAAAAAAAAAAAAAACAGATACACTGGAGCATAGGAACAAAAGGAAGCCTCCTACCAGGGAAGTTCTCCTTACAGGATGTGGACATCTGTAAGACAGTTGAGAAAGGAGAGAGGGAGAAAAAGAGAAATAGGAGAAAATATCCAAAAGGCATATTGGGACAAAATATGGACTTCAGTAATAAACTCAGTTGAAAGAGGGGCTTATAAAATAAACCAGTGTACATGTGATCCTGTGCTGTATGGGGTCCTCAGGTTCCCTGATCACAGCAAACTTCAGATGAGACAAAGACTGCCAAGAGGTGTTTGTGCAGGCAACTGCAGGCAGATCTGCTCTCAGGCAGATGGTGCCCTGGTAGAAAAGGCAGAATAAATGCCAGACCACACAGGTTCAGGGTACTTCCATTTCTGTGATCAAAGGAAATAATCATCATTCTGTAAAAGGCTTGAACAAATATAAATAGGAGAAAATTGGAGTCTAAGATAGTTGAGAAGATGATAAAAGTGCATCCTATTGATTTAAGGGAGTTCACATCCATAGGACTAGATGAATCATGTCTCAGAAGTCACTGGGAAGACTGGGACTGGGGTCCCGGCAACAGTTCCTGTAATTTTGGAGACAATCATGAGGACGAGGTGTGTAAGTGGAAAGGAGATGGGTGTGGCCGACAGGTTCTTCAAAACAGAGGGGCTTAGTGCTGGCAACTAAAGACCTGTGCAGCCCAGGACAGTCCTGAACAGGTCCATCACCTGTCCTCATCTGCTGTCTGCCACCCAGGTATCTACCCACTCAGGACACCTGCATGAGCATCTGCTCTGTGCTGGGCTCCAGCAATACACTAGAGGACAAAGCAGGACAGCCACCCCCAACAGGATGCAGAGCTGATTACAGGGATTATTAAAACAGGTTAGTCACTTCTGCAAGGACAATGGTGTGAACTGGTTGCTGAAATGGATAATAACAAGAGCAGGAGGTATCATGACCCCTGTGTTAGTTGAGGTGTCTATCATTGCTTAGTTCAAACTGGCTGAAGCCAAAGGTCATTTCATGGCTTAAGTATGTGAGAAGTTCATGGACAGGCCTGGTGTCAGGCCTGGTTGGGTATATAAACATAGATGCCACCCGCGACTAGGACTTCATATTATCACTTGGCTTTCTTTGGTGTTAGATCCGTTTCCCCAATCCTGTTTCTTTATAGCCTCTTTCCTCGTGGTGCAAAATAGCTGCCAGCATCTCATTCACACTCAGTCTTCACAGGCACTTCAATAGAATGAGTCTATATTCTTTCCCATAGTTCAAACAAAAGTACAGAATGAAGTTCACCTTTCATCAACATGGGTCATGCGTACCTCCCTGAATCGGTTATGTGACCAAAGAAGACAAATATACTAATGGTCCTGGCCTGGGTCCGAGTCAGTGCCCCACCTACAGCCAGGCATAGGACCAGTCCACCATGACATGGGAGCAGGGACATCCCCTCTCTGAACCCTGCTGGTCAGAGACCACCAGAAGTATCAGGATATGCTTTCTGTCTTATTCACTATTTTTAGTTTATTTCCTTTTTTCCCCTTCTTGCCCTTTTCTGTTACTTTTTATTTTTGCCTCATTGTGCTGGCTAGTGCCTCCAGTGTAATGTTGGATAGAAGGGTGCACGTGGCGGGCATGGTCTTATTTCTGGCATTGGGGAATATTCCCTCGTAAGTGGTCCTACCATGAAGGATGACATTGGCCATGGATTTCCATGTGTGCCCTCCATCTGCTGAGAATTCCTTTATTCCAGCTTTGCTGAGATATTTCATTATAAATCAGTGTGCTGGTTTTTATCAAATACTTTTTTTTTCAGCACTGAGGATTAAACCCAGGGACGCTTGACCACTGAGCTGCATCCCCAGCCTATTTATTTTTTATTTTGAGACAAGGTTTTGCTAGGTTTCCAACTTATGATTTTGCTGTCCTCCAACTGGTGATCCTCCTGCCTTAGCCTTCTCCCCAGTTGCTGGAATCATGGGTGTGGCCACTGCACCCAGCTATCAAAAGACGATTGTGAAGTGTTCCTTTCTATTGGTCTGTTTATTTTATTCATATATTCTTGAAAATTAAGCTATCCTTGAATTCCTGTGATAAAACCTCTTTGGTCACATTTATTGAGGTATAGGATGCTTTTCACCTCCGTGCTCGTGTCCTATATCTGCCATAACAGTTCACCACAGATTTGGTGGCTTAAAACACAAATGTATTCTCTTCCACTTCCGAAGGCCAGAAGTCCAATAGCACCCTCCCTGGGCTCAAATCAAAGTGTCCAGGGCCTCAGTCTCAACGGGGATCCAGAGAGAGGCCATCCCTTGCTTCTCCCAGCCTCTGGTGGTGGCCACATTTCGAGGTCTCTGGTCATATCACGCCTCCCTTGAAACATCTCTGCTCTGGCTTCTTGTTGCCTTCTGTGTCTCTCAGGGAATCTCCCTCTGGATCCTCTCATAAGAAAACAGTAATGACATTTAGGGCTCACCTGGATAATCCAGGCCCACGTCCTAGCTCAGACTCCTGCCTTTTATCAGATCTGGGAAGACCTTTTTGCCAAATCAGTTATCATCTGCAGGTTGCAGGGATGAGGACTTGAGATCTTTGGGTCCCTTTTCAGCCTCTTACTGTGTTGTAGGATGTAATTCACCAACATCTTGTTGAGGATTTTGTTTGTTATGATCGTGAGGGTGCCGCTCCACAGGTTTCCTTTGCTGCCTTTATGTGAGTGTATTGCTGGCCTCAGAGAATGGGTCAGGAGGTGTTCTCTTTATTTTGGGGAAGAATTTGTAAAATATTAGTAACATATTTTCTTTCCTTCATTCTTCTTCTTCTTCTTTTTTTTTTTTCGGTACCAGAGATTTAATCCAGTGGTATTTAACCACTGAGCCACATCCCCCATCCTATTTAATTTATTTTTAATTAATTAATTTATTTTTTTGAGATAGAGCCTCACTAAGTTGCTGAAGCTGGCATTGAACTCGAGATCCTCTTGACTCAGCCTTCAGGCTACTGGGATTATATGTGTGCTCCACCACACCTGGCTTCATAATACTTTTTTTCTTCAAATGCTTGATAAAATTTACTGGTGAAGCCATTTGGGTCTGGACTTTTCTGTGTGGAAGTATTTTAAATCCCTGATTTATTATCATTTGTTTTGTTTTTACTGTTTTGGGCTATTAAGACTTATAATTTCTCAAATCTATTTGAGAATTTGTGTATTTCTTGAATTTGTCTATTTCCTCTAAGTTGTTTAATCTGTTGGCATGCAATTATTTATAGTATTCTCTTTTGTCTTTTAAATTTCTTTAAGATCAGAGGCAATGTGCTCTATATTTTATTAATTTGGTGGTATAAGTCTTATTTCTTTTTGTCTTGGTCAATCTAGCTAAGAGTTGTCAATCTTTTAAACATTCTGAAGAACCAAATTTTGGTATCATTGATTTTATCTTTTGCTTTTCTACCCCATACTTTAAAGAAACTCCTGACAAATTAAATTCTATCTGTCTAGACAAGCATGTCCCACAAGTAACTGGGAAAGGTAAGGAAAACATGTAAGAGTGGAATGTAAGTCCTTTTTTTTTTAAAAAGAAGATCAATTTTTAAAAAATATATATTAAAATTAGGTTTACATGACAGCAGAATGCATTTTGATTCATTGTACACAAGTGGAGCACAGCTTTTCATTTCTCTGGTTGTACACAATATAGAGTCACACCATATGTGCAGTCATACATGAACCTAGGACATTGCTGTCCATCACATTCCACCATCTTTCCCATCCCCATGTCCCATCTCTCCCCTCCCCTCCCTTTGACCAAAGTTTCTCCATTCTTCCCATGCCCCCAACCCCCCTTATGTATCAGCATCCACTTATCAGAGAGAACATTCAGCCTTTAGTTTTTGGGGATTGGCTTACTTCGCTTAGCATGATGTTCTCCAACTCCATCCATTTACCTGCAAATGCCATAATTTTATTCTCTTTTAATGCTGAGTAATATTCCATTGTGTATATACACCACAGTTTATCTATCAATTGAAAGGCATCTAGGTTGGTTCCACAGTTTAGCCATTGTGAATTGTGCTACTATAAACATTGAAGTGGCTACATTACTGTAGTATGCTGTTTTTAAGTCCTTTGGATATAGACCAAGGAGTGGGATGGCTGGGTCAAATGGTGGTTCTATTCCAAGTTTTCTAAGGAATCTCCAAACTGCTTTCCAGATTGGTTGCACCAATTTGCAGTCCCACCAGCAATGTGTGAGTGTGCCTTTTCTTCCACATCCTTGCCAGCACTTGCTGTTGTTTGTATTCTTGATAACTGCCATTCTGACTGGCGTGAGGTGAAATCTTAGAGTAGTTTTGATTTGCATTTCTCTAATTGCTAGAGATGTTGAACATTTTTTCATATATTTGTTAATTGTATATCTTCTTCTGAGAAGTTTCTGTTCAGCTCCTCAGCCCATTTATTGATTAGGTTGTTTATTTTTTTGGTATTAAGATTTTTGAGTTCTTTATATATCCTGGAGATCAATACTCTATCTGATGTGCATGTGACAAAAATTTGTTCCCAGAATATAGACTCTTTGTTTACCTCATTGATTGTTTCTTTTGCTGAGAAGAAACTTTTTAGTTTGAATCCATCCCATTCATTGATTCTTGCTTGTATTGCTTGTGCTTTAGGAATCTTGTTAAGGAAGTCAAGGACTAATCAAAAAGCTGATTCTTTGAAAAAATAAATAAAATTGATAAACCCTTGGATACCCTAAGGAAAAGAAGGAGAGAAAATTCAAATTACTAATATTTGAGAGGAAAAGGGAAATATCACAACAGACACTATTGAAAAACAGAAGATAATTAGAAACTATTTTGACAATCTATACTCCAGTAAAATAGAAAATCCCAAAGACACTGACAAATTTCTAGAGGCAAATGATCTGCCCAGACTGAATGAGGAGGACATACACAACTTAAACAGATCAATTCCAAGCAAGGAAATAGAAAAAGCATCAAAAGCTTACCAACCAAGAAGAGCCCAGGACCAGACAGATTCTCAGCCAAGATCTAAAAGACCTTCAAAGAAGAATTAATGCCAGTACTCCTCAAATTATTCCATGATATGGAAAAGGAGGGAACCCTTCCAAACTCATTCTATGAGGCTAGTATCACTCTGATTCTAAAACCAGACAAAGACACATCAAAGACATGTCCAATATCCCTGATGAACATTGACATAAAAATTCTCAATAAAATTCTGGCAAATCATATACAAAAATATATTTAGAAGATAGTGCACCACGATCAAGTGGGTTTCATTCCAGGTATGCAAGGTTGGTTCAACATATGGAAATCAAATATAATCCATCACATCAATAGACTTAAAGTCAAGAATCATATGATTGTCTCCATAGATGCTAAGAAAGCATTGACAAAATACAGCACTTCTTCATGTTCAAAACACTAGAAAAACTAGGGATTGTAGGAACACACCTCAACATTGTAAAAGCTATCTATGCAAAACCAAAAGCCAACATCATCCTCAATGGGGAAAAATTGGAAGAATTCCCCCTAAAAACAAGAAAAAGACAGGCATGTCCTCTTTCACCACTTCTATTCAACATAGTCCTTGAAACTCTAGCCAGAGAAGATAGAAGAAATTAAAGGGATAAGAATAGGAAAAGAAGTTAAACTATCATTATTTGCCAACAACATGATTCTTTACTTAGAGGATCCAAAAAATTCCACCAGAAAAATTCTAGAATTAATAATTCAGCAAAGTAGCAGGATATAAAATCAACACCCATAAATCAAATGCATTTCTATACACCAACGATGAATCCTCTGAAAGAGAAATTAGAAAAACTACCCCATTCACAGTAGCCCCCCCCCCAAAATGAAATACTTAGGAATCAGTTTAACAAGAGGTGAAAGATCTCAACAATGAAAGCTACAGAACACTAAAGAAAGAAATTAAAGAAGACCGTAGAAGATGGAAAGATCTCCTATGCTCTTGGATAGGCAGAATCAATATTGTCAAAATGGCCATACTACCCAAAGCACTATACAGATTCAAAGTGATTCCAATTAAAATCTCAACATCATTCATTATAGAAACAGAAAAAGCAATCATGAAATTCATTTGGAAAAATAAGAAACCAAGAATAGCCAAAACAATCCTTAATAAGAAGAACAAAGCAGGAGGCACCACAATTCCAGACTTTAAATTATATTACAAAGCTATAATAACAAAAACAGCATGGGATTGGCACCAAAATAGACATGTAGACCAATGGTACAGAATAGAAGACACAGAGACAAACTCACATAAATACAGTTATCTCATACTAGACAAAGGTGCCAAAAACATGCACTGGAGAAAAGATAGCCTCTTCAACAAATGGTGCTGGGAAAACTGGAAATCCATATGTAGCAAAACGATATTAAACTTCTCTCACCATGCAAAAAACTCAACTCAAAGTGGATCACGGACCTAGGACTCAGACCAGAGACCCTGCACCTAATTGAGAAAGTAGGCCCAAATCTTCATCATGTTGGATTAAGAATGCAAATCCTTTCAGGGCAGTTTCAGAAGAAGAAAGCGGATTCTCCCACCTGCCAGAGTGTAGAATCAGATCAGTGCATTGAGAAGCCACAGAGCACAATCTCTAGCAGGGTGGCCCTCCTGGGACACAGAGTCCATATCAGGCCAGGACCTTTGCCCCGCCGCCTGTGTGCTACTGAAGATCTCCTGGAGCACACCCTCCACAGCTCGGGGCTCAGCAGGCAGCGTGCCCTTCTGGAGCTACCCACAGGGAAGGAGCCTCGAGCCAGGCCTGAGAGTGGGAGAAGCACTTCTGTGCACTGTCCATGTGTCCATGACCAACTCACGGGAGGCTGGGTGTCTAAGCACGTGCCCAAGAGGATGAGAACACCCCTGGGACCCAGTGTGTGCCACCCCGAGCAACTGGGCTTAACTACTTCTCTTTCCGTAAGTGTAAAAGGAGGATATTAATGATGTCTGTCCCATGAGGACCCCACATTCTGGGCACAAGGTGGGGATTCAAGGAACAGGTGTTACCTGGATGAATGGGTCAGTGAATGTGTGTGGTGGCTTTGAGGACTGATGTGCATGGTACGTTCAGCCACATCTGGTTAATAGTGAGGGTTCAACACCCACAGTGGTTGCTGCTGTTAGCTTTCTTGAGGCTTTAGAAAAAAGTAAAACCAGATGAAACTATATCAAGCTGAAATCTGAAGAGCACAGTCCTCTCTGGAAGTTTCCAGGCCAAGTCTGACTCTTTGGGAGGCGACAGTGAAGTCCTGCCCTTGCTTGCTTGCACTCTGAGGCTGCTTGAGCTCATGGGACATCAGACAAACCAGTTTCTCCTGCTGTCTTGAGACTTGGTGTAAGCTCTTTCCCTTTGTGGGGCCTGGGTTTCCTCAGGTCTCCAAATGTATCAGGGTATGCCGGCCCTTAGTAAAGGTTTGTGTTCTTTCCTTCTACGTTGGTTCCTTTTTTCTTGTCTAGGATACAGACAGTAGCCTGTGTGAATTGCATTTGAAATGGTTATATGTTGTAATTCAGGATAAAGAAACAATTCCTGGGTTGGAAATGAGCACGACAGTTCTGCAGCCTCCCAACACTTGCTCTTGGCATATGGTCACAGAATTTCCCGATCCTGGCCCTGTGGGCAGTGTTCCCTTCTATAAGGCATGCACGCACATAGCAATGGTTTCTCAGAACTTCTAAGAACGATGCACGACCAAACAAATTGTGAGTCTGCATTTCTCATACTCAAAAGTTGATGGATGGTAACCAATTAAAAAACTTATTTCCTATAAGAAGATGACAAATGTAATTCTAAAGCTCCAGATGAGCAAAGCAGAGGATAATGACATGCTTTCTATGTGGCTGCCTACAAACATGCGGAAGAACAGCCTGGGTATTGAGTGTAAAACCCTCTCCCACAGTCTCCTCCCTCCCCTAGTTCATAAAAGTCAACATTATTAAAAAACAGAAAGTTTAGCATTAGGATAAAATCTATCCCCTGATCCAGCACCTTCAAGAGGAGAAAACCAGAACAAATATTGAGTCAGGTGGTTGTGTTGGAACCCCAGCTGTTTGTTGTGCTGTGCAGTTGTGGTTTTCATTTTGTGACACCACGTTATTACTTGGAGCCATTACTTCCCACCCGACATTGTCAGTTGGGTCCTCAGCTTATTCCAACATGAGAGGAAAAGGTGCCGTCTACCTACTCTGAGAGCTTTAAAGATAAGCCCAGAGGCACAAGGAGAGCGGGGTGTTCCTGCCCTGGGCTCCAGACCTGAGTCTCCTGCACCACAGCACCACCTGCCTGAGCTACTGCAGCCCAGCCCGTGCAGCTCAGAACACAGGGCGATGTAGTAAATGATGCCTGCGCACAGCCAAAGCTGTGTGTAAAGGAACCAGCACATTCAGAATTTTCTTAGGGACAACCTGTCTCAGATGATAGTGGTGATGTTATTACCCCCTCGTTAGAGCTGATAATTTTGTTTTTAAAGCACTTTGGAGACATTCATTGATATATGGTTGAAAAAAATGTAGAGAGAGATTTCTTTTCTCCTTAAAATCTTCCTGTGAGACTTTAGATCCTTGTAAGAATAATACTCTGATTACTCAAGTGGGTGGATTTGCAGCCTTTCTTTTTTATCCTTTAATCATCTTAAGAGAACAAGCGTTCTTCCCCAGGAAGTGCAGGCTGAGTGCTGCCCGTGCCCCGTTGAGAGGCGGGGCAGGACCCTCCAGAGCCCCGGGCCTAGGTGGGAGGCTGCCCCACCAGCTCCCGCAACAACCATGGTTCCCGACTCCTTACCACAGAGGGAGGAGGTGATACAAAAGCAAAGTGGCCCTGGACAATGGAGACCACCCAGGGAACCCAAGGCCAGGGGGCATGGGAAGCAGCTGGGACCCCGTTCCCGAGAACAGACTATTTGGGAGTATAGTCTCAGCATTGTCAGTCACTATCCCCAGGAAAGCTGGAAGCCTGCCGTGGTATCTGTATTCAAGGGAGAAAGAAGGACAAAGGCAAATTAGCCTTTGATCTGCCACCATTTGCCCTGGAAACCCCTAATAGACTTCTGTGTAAATTGTCTTGGCCAGAACAGGTCACATGGTTGCTCAGGCTGCGCAGGAGGCTGGGAAAGTGAATACTTACGTCCCCAGTAACTATGAGGGAAGCAGGTGAGGAGAAAACATTTAGGAACGGTTGTTGGGCCAGTTACCTGTGGTCCCTACCAAGTGTCAGCACTGTGTCGTCTCCGTGTTCAAGAGAACACAGCACGTCAAGGAGCCAAACACGGGGCTCATAACTGGTCCTGATAAGGATAAGGCAAACCCACAGCTAGCTCACGAGCCCCCCTGCCTCTTCCTTCAACAATATACTGTCCCCTGATTCCATGGCTCTAGGTCCTCCACCAGTAAGCATGTGTCTTGGCTTGATTTTTGTTGTTTTTCCATGATATCCATCTGCTGGAACATTCCACAACCTCCTTTTGTTAGGTTTTCCCAGTTTAAAAAATTCAAATCCAACAAAGACATGCAGAACAGCACCCCAGCTCTTACTGACAGAGGATCATCAGCAGGGGAGGCCGTACATTTACAGATGGCAGCAAAATAAATAAACAAAAAAGCCATTTTAATTCTTCTGTGCAGACTTTTGGGGGACAAATGGATATCTTCCACTAGGCCAGGGGATGCTAACTTTTTCTGTAAAGGACTGGACAGGAAATGTGTCAGGCTTTTGGTACCACGTGGTCTTTGTTGCAGATACTAAATTCACCACTGTAGTGCGAGAACAGCCAGATGATAAGTAAATAAAAGGTCCTTGCTCAGGGTTGGCAGCTGATCGATAGTGTGCCCACCCTTACGTGAGGCTTTTAAAAGTATTAAAGAACTTTCATGCCCCTGCACCTGCTTTCCTGAAATGTCAGAGGTCCCGCTGAGGGACCCTAATCTGCATGGGACACCTTTATGGAACTACTGTGTTCCCACTATGGAAGCCCAACAATATTCTCAGAAACAATGTCCTCACTTTCTCCCTCCCCACTGTGAAGCTCATGCTTGGCCTTGGGCTTGGCTCTTTCTCTAGAGATCTTGACTAGACCACTAGAAGGTAGAAGCAAACTCTTGGCTCTCTGGCTCCATGAGTCTTAAGACAGGAATCCCCCTCTGTCTTCCTAGCTACAGTCATTTGCTCGACAACTGACCGTCTGTAGTATACTCAGGGATCAGAGGCGTGAGCAGGACTGCTCCAGACCAGAAAGCTCACCTCAGCCCATTAGCATTAGGATGAGATGACGGACCTCGTTGTGTCATTGATCACAGCTCCCAGGTACACTTGTATACCAAAGCATCACAAACTCGGTGGCATAAAGCACTTCACTCATGAATCTGTCATTTCTGCCGAATCTGTGGGGATTGCTCATCTGTGCTTCACGGGGTGGCCTGGGGTGGCCCGAAGGCCAGGGAAGCTCAACAGCTGAAGCCGGACTCATTTCTACTCTGGTTTTGAATGTGTCTGGTGGTGGATGCTGGTTCTTGGCCAGAATACCCACATGTGCCTTTCCGTGGGGCTGCTTGGGCTTCCTCACAGCATGGCAACTAGTGGCAAGAGTAAGTCTTCTAGGAGAGCCCGAAAGAACAGCACATGTCATGGCCCTGCTCCATAGTGTCTGAGGAAGTCAGAATTCTAGAGGTCAAGGAAACGGAACACAGACCCAGCTGCTCAGTGGGAGGCACGTCACCATCACCAGCATGAAGGACATCAGAGGGTTAACTTTGCTGCAGCTATTTCGGGAAAATTCAGTCTTCCACAGACTGCATGGCATGACCTATCCAGCCAGTATTTTGCCGTCTTCATAAATCCCTTTAACTGAAGTAGTTTCAAGACACCTGGTGTGGCAGAGTCTGCAGGGCTGAAAGGTGAGATTTGGTGTTGAGATGACCCAAAACAGACGCTGAGGACTTGACATACACTGGTCCCTCTTCCTGTAACCACCCTCCTTCCTCTTTCCCTGGGAAACTCCTACTTTAAACTCAACTGAGAAGTGACTCCCGAGTAAGTCTTCCTCCTAAGTGCTGCTGCACATCTTCATGTTGCCTCTGCCATCCCTTGTCACACCACACTGTAACCACCTGGGCACCTCTCTGGTCCCTGTCTGGATCACGAGGGATAACAAGTAGGAAGCCGTGCCAGTGCTTCCTGCCACTCAGTCCTTAGCCCAGGCACCCTGCCCAGGACAGGCAGCTGAGCAGCCATGCATTTGTGGAGCACCAAGTGGTCGGTGCAAATGGGGTCTCTTTACACCTGCGTGTGTAACAATGGGTCACTGACCATCAAGAGAATGGACCGATGCATTGTAAATAATTTTTGAGTTCTTTATTAAGCATGGCCATTGTGTAAGCTTCTGGAGCTCTAGGACAAAGTGGCTCGCTCTGTCTCTGGGGAAATGTGTAGTTCTAATAATAAGTTACTTGCATCCATTCTCACGACATCTTGGGCTCATTCTAAGGACTTTTATTCTGTTTCTCTTGCTTTTCCTGCCATGAGATGCTGATGGCAACACACTGATCACTGAGAGTGATGAATTCTTTCCTAAAAACCGTGAGCATGCCATGGTACCCTGTGGCCTCTTCCCCACCCACTAGTGCATAGTGCACAGTCTGCAGTGCGTGTATGTGGCAGACCTAAGGTGTTTATGGCCTATGCTATTCCATCACTGCTACACTCTAATTTATTCAACCAGTCCCATGCACATGCCGGTGGCCTCTAGATTTTCACTTTTTTAAGCACAGCACAAATCGCATCCCTTCATACTGACCCACTGGATGTAGGATTGTATTATAGAGATGGCTTTGCTGAATGAAGATAGGTCCATTTAAAATCTTGACAGAGACTACCAAATTGCCTTCCCAAATGTCATGCTAATTTATACAGGCACCAAGAGCACTCCAAAGAGCTCTTGTCCCCACACCCGTACCAGCTCTGGAAACTATACAACATCTGCCAATCTTCTGGGCAACATAGAGTATCCCTCTGTCATTTTATTTGCATTTCCTTAAGACCTGATCTTGACTGGTGGGTTCTCCCAACACAAATAAGAATTGCCCAAGATGAGTGTTTGCTAGGTTCTCTGAGATCACCTCGGGTTTGAGTGATCCCCAGGTTCGAGTGGTTAATGGAAGAGTCCGAGCTTGTGCTTTTCATTACCTCTGACATTAACGAGGAACCCCTGGAAAGGCTGGACTCTGGGGTGGGCAGGTGCTGAGGTCAATGAACTCCCTTCTCCTGGTCTCCCCGGGTGTCCACACTTCTGTGTGTTGATCAGGCC
The DNA here is from genome assembly GCA_004024805.1 of Geosciurus inauris. Taxonomy (NCBI): domain Eukaryota; kingdom Metazoa; phylum Chordata; class Mammalia; order Rodentia; family Sciuridae; genus Geosciurus; species Geosciurus inauris. Next base: position 83,562 of record PVHX01000706.1, read on the forward strand.
TGCGTGCTGTGATGCTGGGGCAGAAGCACTGTCACACCTGGCTTCAGCATTAGCAACATGCATAGCATCATGTTCAGTATTTGCAAGGAATGGTCTCTCTTGGAGATTTTTGAATTATAGGGGTTACTTTCCATATCTATTTTTAGAACCGTTATTTCTATGTTTAAATTATTGAATCACCTTCAAGAAGTATTTTTATAATCTGAATCAGATTGACACCCTGTGTTTTGACTGTTTATGAAAGTACAGCATGTGCTCTATAGACTGAGGTCTGTTTCCATGTCTTGAACCCTAACCCCAGGATAATGGTATTTAAAGGTGCAGCTTTGGGGAGATTAATTCAATCACGTGGGTGGAGCTCTTATGAGTGAGACTAGTGTCCTTACCAAAGAGAGGCCTCAGGGGTCTCCCTTGCCCTTCTCAAACACACGAGGACAAAGAGAACTGATGGCCGTCCGTGAACAAGGAAGCAGGCCCTCACCAGGCACTGAAGGTGCGCTGCCTTGATCTAGACTCCCAGACTTCAGAATTGGGAGAAATAAATTCCTGTTTTCTCTAGGGACCCAGTCTATATAATCCTATTACAGGATCCTGAATGGACCAAGACTAACTACATCCAGAAAAATGTAGAAGCCACACATCTACAGCTTGACATATTTTCACAAACCAAACACACAGGTAACCAATACCCAGAAAGAGAAAGGGAGTGTGGCCAGCTCAGAGGCCCCTACCTTCTCTCTGTCTGAATCCCCGGTAGTAGCCACTATTCTGACTTTCAATTGCACAGGTTGGTCTGCCTCTTTTGTACTTTATGTAAATGGAATCATTCAGAGTGTATTCTTTTGTGTCTGGATGGCACTCTATCTTTTTAAATACTATAATAGATCAATAGCTAACATTTAGCAAACATGATGCACCAGGTACTTTTCTAAGCACTTCATGTGTATTAGATTAAACACAGTGCATTAACTGTGGATCACATTTGGGTGTTCTAAATTTTACTTTGAAGTAACTCTCTAGCTTGTGTAGGGATGTCAAAGATATATAGTTCCTTTTTATACAGCCAATTTATTCATTTTTTATAAACAACTATTAAAATTAAGACCCATAAATTACAAAGAGAGCTCTCTATCAGCTGTCTTTGTAGTTGAAGTTTGTAATTATCCTGTAATAAACATGTTATGATGTTCTGAGGATTTTGAACAGTTATGCCCCCAAATCCATCATTTTAAACTAAGCACTTAAAATTAATACTATGAAGCTTTGGCAACACCTAAATAAATCAATATCCAAGTTTGCCTGAGGTGAGAAGGGCAATGGGATTTAATGGCCCACTCTATCCATTTCTTTTTCAGGAAATGATGAGCCATCTGAGAGGATATAAATCACTCCTACTCCCAATTAGATTACAGTGCAAGGTTTAAGACTTGCCTTTACCTTCAGACTCTGATATTAGACTTGTAGCTGTATCATTTCCTCTCCAGGGAAGCCTTCCTGGTATTCACAGCATGGACGAGTTCTGAGTCTATTACAGAAGAGGTTGGGCCTTTGGTAAAGATGATTCCAAACAAAGTGGGTGCCATCTTTTCTTTCTAGTGATCCTTGGGAAATGATCACAAAGCCACTCTTGGGATTGGGTAATTACACGTGTGCCTCTGCTTAAGGATCCTGCTGCGAGCCTAACTTACACTTAAGCTGTCCTCCCTCCTGTGACAAAAGGTGTATCCAGCCGCATTTAACTAGTTACCCCACACAGAATTTTCTCACCATGTAATTGCAGGTAAATACAAAATAATATTAATTTCTCTTTTGAAACGATGTCAGTTTATAATCCAATAAGAAAAAAATGATTATAGCCACTGGAAAATATGGAGAATTCTATTTGCCACGGCTAAATACACACGTCTTTCTGCATCTGTCTTTGCAAAATGCCTCAGTCCTTCAACCGTTGGTGTCCTGGGCCTAAGCAAGGGGCTGGCAGTTCTATAAGCAAGAGGGAAGCAAGAGATGGGCTTTCAGGATTCCTTGGGTGTTAAAGGAATGAAGATGGTCTTATATATTCCACAAGGCAGGAAGGCACATGCCCGGTGTCTGGCAAGGAGCCTGCCTAGGAGATGTTCAGAAAGCATCCACTGAGTAAAAAGATGCCACCTTCTGGACCCCTTGTAAACTCTATGTCCACTGGTCAAAAAAGAAGTCCCGTTAGAGAGAAGAGTGCAGGTGGATGCCAACTATGGAAGCTTTAAGGAGAGCATTCTATGCCAGTGGTCAAGAGCACACAGCTTTGAGTCATGTAAATGTAGGCAAATAATTTAAACAGTTTTAGTATATTTAGCATAAGTATTCCTGTACAATATTTCACATTCTTATGCTAAAAAATTATCTAAAATTCAAACTTAACTGAGAATCTTGTCATTGTTATTTTTCTGCCTACTACTGCTGGTGGTGGTGGTTGTTATTGGTGGTGGTGGTGGTGGTGTGTGTGTGTGTGCATGTGTTCTGCAAGTCTAACTCAGTTCCACTGGCCCCATTTATTTGATGTTTGGCTTGCAGATAATTCCTAAGAAGGGAAGGGAATTATTTTTCATGAGTCACATGAGTCTGGCTATATCTCTGGCTGATCTACAAGAGATAATCTTAACTTTGCCCATGAACTTTCCCATTAAGATCATGGATGAGTCCTTGCTGAAGAATTGTCAGAGCATCCTAGGCAGTGTTTATAGACAGGGACTATATTTCCATAGACAGAATCCAGATTAAGTACATAACCACTGCTGATTGGTAGACTAAAATGATCTAATGAATTATTAGCAATAATGCAATGTGAACAAATGTCAGTGTCTGTACTTTGGACCAAAGCAAGAAGTGCACTTGTGGGGAGCCATGCCTACTGGTGGCAGCATAAATGAAAGCGAGGGTTAGCATTTCTAATTGGCTGTAAGAGCAGGGTGATACGTTACCTATTTATGTTCTTTTCCGTTTTTTATTCCTATGCCTTTGAGTGATGGGATGACAGAATCAAACGATTCTGTGGAACTGTTTTCAGTCATGCGGTAGAATCATTCACGCTCCTCTGGTGTGGAGACCTGAGTGCTGTTGGACGAGTGAGAGAGAGGTGCTTTCTAGAACATTCTCCTAGAACTTGGTGGTTCAAGAAGAAAGTCAGAAGGACTTTCTAGGGAGGTGCGAGGACCAGTGGTTCTCCAGCTAGAATGGGTATCAGAATTGCCTGAGGGTTGCTAAAGCAGACGCCCTGCTCTCAGAGCTTCTAACTCAGAAGGCTGACAATTTGCATTTCTAACGTGTTCCCCCAGCAGTGATTGATGCTTCCGTCTACCACAGAGTTTGTATTTAATAGTTCTTTTCATAACTACACAAGGCTGTGACCAAGGCCTCTGTGGCGCCGGCACTGTGAGAGTAAGAGGAATCAACTCGGCTTGTGTGCATCGCCACGCTGGGTTTGGGGCAAGAGCAGATGGGCTGGGAGAGCTTTGTCCTATCCATTTACACATTGGGATTTCAGTTCTGGGGCTCTCCTCTGGCTCCTCTGAGAGTTCCCTTTGAAGTTCATGGGAACCTGGTGCCAAGACACTCCTTTCTTAGGACCTTGGAGGCGCTGGTCCTGTGCTACAACCACAGCATGGGGCCACCATAACCAAGATGGGCGCCATGGGCTGGTTGGTGTTCAGGCTTTTGTGGAGCCCTCTGCACTACTGAGAAGAAGCTGCTGGGCTCTCTATTCTGTGTTAAGAAAGTAGCGGTAACAACCAGCACTAGACTCAACCCCTGGAGCCTGTCCCTGCTGGTAGGGGCCATGCTCAGCGTTGAGTTGTTTTCTATGGTTTGTTTTTGATTCTCCCAGGGCAGCCACGGCTCCAGCCTGACTCATGCCATGTGCCAGCCTCAGAGGTATCAAGACCCGCTTATGAAAACATTCACGATCACGTTCCAGAACCGTCTCCTTGCTTCCCTTTACTGCTGTTTTATTTGGCTTTGGAGCTCAGATGAGGCATTTAATTGAGTGCTTTCTTTCTTTCTGTCCCTGACACACACACACACACACACACACACACACACACACACACGTGCGTGTTCTCTCTCTCTCTAGCTAAATCATAAATTTTGTGAAGACAGGGCAACATCATTCATTTTTACAGAGAGCCTTAATGTGTTACCTAGTGCAAAGAAGGTACATGACGTGTGTGACCCAATGACAAGGACGTGCATCATTACAAACAAGCAGCATGGAGGTTGCCGCGGTCCTTCATGAGCTATACCTGAATGCCCAAGAACTTCGTGTTTGCTGTGAACAAAATGCAGGTGACCTGGAGTCCAGTCATAATATCTGCTTGTCCACTTATAACTTATTGTGTAGCAAAGATAATGTTTGTGTGGATTGTGGCTCTCATGTTGCTTATTCATTGATCATATCCACCACATATATTTTTAGATGTTTGTTTGTAAATTGCTTATTAAAGCACAATTACACAAAGGTAAGGATTTTAAAAAGAAAAAAATAATGTGGAAAAATAATTATTGAATATGGTTATTAAAGCTTAGTACAAAATTTACTTTGGTTTCTATGTAACCACGGAAAAAATGGAAATGCCTGAGCTTAAATAGTTTGTAGTGTTGACTGGAAGAGAAGAAGGAAGAGAGAGGAGAAGGAGAAGGAGGAGGAAAAGAGAGAAGGAGGAGGAGGAAAAGGGGGAGGGGGAGGGGGAGGGGGAGGAACAGGCTGCTAATAAATGGGAAGAGGATACTTTTCTCCCCTTGGCATTTATTTCTGGTAGAAATGTAAGAAAAGGGCACTGAGTTACCCAGGGAATACCTTTTCCAACAGCTATTTTTCCAGAGGTATAAACACACCCTTTGCCTAGTTGCTTTGTATATATTTCCCCAGTGAAGACACGAGAGCTGAGTTTCCTGGTGGTCTGACTTGTTCAGGAACAGAGCTGGGTGAGCCCAGAGGACTAAATGATCACTGTGTCTTTCAGATTAGCCCTCAAGTATCAGTGATCTCTCCCAGCCTCAGGGGAGATAATGAAGTAAGTTCGACATTGAGCTTTCCACCATATCTATGGTATGAACAGGCTGTGGTATTGAAGATGACTCAACTTCAATGTCACATAGCCTGGCACCAGCATTGGACTTTGGCATTAGCTGAAGCTGGGGATTTTTGTCCAGTGGGGACACAGAGATGCCACAAGTCTGTGTGTCTTAGCTGGGATCCTCAAGGGGAGACCAGAATATGAGGGCATGTCGTTTATTTCAGAGGTTCAGGGAGTCCCAGAAATGGACGACGACATGAGGGAAGGAAGGAGGGTCTGAAGAGAGCGCAGTCTGAAACTGTGATGAGCAACTGAAGTTCAGTCCCCAGAGAAAACTCTAGAAGGATGTAGAAGACGTGCCTCAGTGTCTGAGGAAGGAGGACTGGGATACGATACAACGGTTCCTTGCAACTGGGGCATCTACTCTGTCTTGCTTGAAGACTAATCTCAGGAAAAGGTGTCCATGCCTGGACACTTCCCACCAGAAGGCCTTCGTGCATACAGGATGCATGATCTTGGAGCTAGACTTTCCCATTGGCATGTGAGCCCCCAACCCCATGTGTTTCAGAACTTCCTATGGGTCCCTGGACATTCACAGAGTCCCTTGGAAAGGGGCTCTGGGCCCATGCTAGCTCTAGTCCAGAGGAGGGAGACCTGCTGAGGAAGAGCTGGTGGAATGCCTGCAATCTCCCGGGACTAATCTCCTGTGGTCCTGGGGAAAGCCCTCAGGCACAGCACTGCAGATCCTGCAGAGGGAACTGAAACACAGTGAGAGAGGCTTGAGGCTGCATTAGAAAGAAGTGGCCACAGCTTTACACAACTCCACAGCATGGAGACTTCCAGTTCCTGATCAGCCAGATCAGAGTGATTTGCCACTTACATTCTTTTACCTTAAGCAGAAAGTCTCATCGTAGATTTTGCCTATTTTCAACACCCGTTTACACTTGCTAAGCCCCCCTCCCTTTTTATTTTTGACAAAAATGGAATTTGACTCCAGGATTATTACTTGCTGCAGGCAGCATTATCTAGTTAAGAACTCCCCATAGTTTCATTTACTCTGGGATTTATTTTTAAGGGAAACTTCTATTTATGTAAGACAACATTGCTTTTCATCTATAGTAATGATGTAAGTTCCTTTTTAAATAAATATATTTAAGTGAAAAGTCAATGGGCAGAAAAACATCGAATGACATTACAGATATTTCTAGAGATGTGTCCATGTCTACGGAAAACTGGCTCTCTGGGGAACAACACATCCATGATTGCAGTGTTTGACTATTTCTGCAGTGTAAACATCCCACCACTCTGGATTCCAAGATGCCAACAGGAAACCATGCAGCGTGGACTTGGGAAGAGTCGTGCCCCGTTGTCACAGGCTAGAAGAAGCCGGTTCCAGTACCCCTCTGGTTGCCACTCAGCTGTGGCCAGTCTTTCAGAGATGAAGGACTATTCACAAAACATTCTGTGGGTAGAGTGAAGGAGAAGAGCTTGTGTTCCCTTCCAAATAGCACACAAACCTGATAAAGAGGAATGCCAGCTGGCAACAATTAACACCCACACAGGTGAGATCCCCAGGTTCACTCCTTCCAGGGCGGAATCAATTATTTTCAACCCAGACAAATGTAAGAATTGAATGCTGCCCGTGGGTTTCCTCCATTCATGGGGTCCTTCCAGGTCTCCTCCAGAACTGAGGCTGTAAGAAGCACTTCCTCCCACCGCTTCCCACTACTCTCAGTGGTCAGGCCCAGCTCCCAGCATCTCTAAACAGTTCTGTCCCATTTCTCTGAGGCTGTTGCTATGGACACTGTTGGTAGTATTGTAACCCCTGGGCTTGTGGGCATAATTCATTCCACTGTTAATGGTCTGATGCCATTCCTTAAATTTAGAGATGAAGACCTCAGTATCAATCCTTGTTCAGTCACTTTAAATATTTTGCTTTGAGCAAATTACCCTCTTGCTGAACTCAGTTTTTACACCTGTAGAGATGATGAAATCAGCAACCACCTCACAGAGTAACCACGAGGCAAGAATGAGCTAATGACCATCACTACTCATGCCCAAGGGTGGAGTTGGGTACCGACCGCGGCAGTTGCAATCGTGGCTGTTATCTTGCCATTGCTGTGTATTGATCCCCAGGATTCACCTGGGTTTTGCCCTCACTTTGTGTCCCTTCAGAGCTTCTTTTTGAATTCCAGATTGGACTCAGGTGAAGCTGGCAGAACAGTGAGCTGGATCCTTCTTTCTTGCTCACCTTAGGTGCTTCATGCATCTTTCAAGATGTTTGTAGAAAACTAATCAGCATCTACATTTGTTTTCTAATTTTCTTTTGCTCGCATACACCAAGGCTACTTGATTAGCAATCAGCGCTGTGTTGGCAGCCACGAACAGGCCCCATTCCTCCTAATCAGGGATGTAGGAAGCAAACGCTGGTGTTTAAAGGGAACCCTTTTTTGAGCTCTTGTCCCATGACTCCTAATTGTTGTATTTCTCAAACTCAACCCAGCTGCAGGCTTTATTAGGGAAACATTTATTCAGATAACAAGACTGGAGTATGAAAGAGGGGTAATTATTTTGCAAATGCATTTGAATCACTGGGTGCTGCAGCATAGCTCATCCCCCAAATGGAGAAGGTGCACTCACTCCAGGATGCTGCTTTGTACATGGACAAATCAACAACCATGTGCCTGGGAAGTTCTGGCACATGGTTCCAAACAATGATCAAATGAAAAGACACCGTCAAAATAAGAAGCACAAAAGTGGTCAGGGAGCTCTGAAAGCTGACCAGGGTGAGCCCAGCCCCTCCGTTCCATTCATTCCTACTCACCCATTCATTCATTGTCTATCAAATATTTTGAGCTTCTATTACATACTTGTCTCTCATAGAGCTTAATGTCCTAATTAGAAGTGAGAGAATGAAAAATGCCTCCGCTGGATGTGAGCTGGGATCGCTGATCCCATGAAACCTCAATAGCCTTGGCCCAAATCTCCACATCACTTTTCAGTGATATGGGGGAAAGTTCTGGAATTTCCTGGGGGCACGGTGCTCACATACCACTGCTCCCTCTAGCTCCAAGATGGCATTCCAGCTCATCCAATTGCTTCTCCTGATTAGCCTCTTTGTGTTCCACAGTCCACATATGGAGAACTGCCCTTCCCTTTCTGCCCCCTGCCATACAAAGCTTCATGTGAGTAGCATGCGTTATTGAAATTCTAGGTCATATCTAGAGATGCATCAACTCCAGTGGAACGTTAAACACCATGGCACTTGGCTGCCTACACCCTGCTTCCTGCCACCATCTCATACCTTGCCACTCACTTGTGCTTTCCCACCCACTGAGCTGCCTCTGTTGGGGGATGAGAGTCTGTCTTTGGCTCCTGCTCCTTTGCGGAGTTTCAGTCTCAAGTTCTTCTATCCAGACCCAGCAGGGTGTTCTCCAGAGTGTGACACATCATTCCGCTGAAAAGAGATCCCTTTGGTGGTAATTTAGGGATTTCTTAATGTATCCCAAATGTGTCTGTCACATATCTGAATTGAGTCTCTCTTTGTTGGTGGATCCTTTCTTGCTGGTATCATTTGATAAACAGGTGCTCTGTATTTTAATGAAGACCAATTATTCTTTCTATTTTGGTTATTACTTCTTGTGTCCTATTTAAGAAATATTTGCATAGTCATGAACATTCTCTGGTAGATTTTATTTTTTTAATTTTATTTTTATTGGGGCATTATAATTAGACATAACAGTGGGTTTCATTATATCTGTACATGCACACAACATAATTTGCTTAATCACATTCCCAGTACCTTCTGAAAGCTTGATTTCTTTAACTTTAATTATTAATATTCATCTCAAATTAATTTTGTGTATGGCGTGAGGTAGAAAATAATATTTATTTTTTTTCTAGTTGCTCTAGCACCACTGATTGTGAGAGGTCCCTCATGTCCCCCACTGTGGCTTTCCAAGTGTCAGTGTGTGGAAAAACCCTTCACAGGTTGCCCCTCAGGCTTGCCCCACTCAGCAGTTTTCTGTCGTGCTGATGGGCCCTCTGATTTGGTGGATCAACGTAAACCATGCTTGGTGTGCAGTGGTCTGGAAGAGCGATCAACAAGCAAGGAAGATGTTCAAGTCAAGGTGGAATAACCTGCCAGTGAAGATGTGAATCTCAGGATCAAAGAGAATAAGTCATTTACCCAGGGTCACTGAGCTGGTGATCATAAAGTCTGGATCGATCTCAGGTTTCCAAGTAGGTCCATCTTCTTCCAGGGACATGGTACTGTTCCTGGTACAAAAGCTCAAGGTCTCTGAGCTTTAAGGGGTGAAGCCTAAGTTTGTAATCAGTTCTTTGACTCCAAATTCAGTGCTCTATCCAGCATCTTTGATTGCCCCCCTGGAAAAGCTGAATTTATTTGTATGCCTAAATAAGAATGAGCTAATTGATTCCCATTTTAATACAACTCTGCTCTAATACCATCAATATGTGTCCAAAAACTCTTATGGTGCATGACTAATTGCACTCTTGAATTATATACATTTAATTACATATTTGATTTGATAGTCTAGCATTTACAATTGCTGTCATTTCCCACTTACTGATCTTCCATTCTTATCATCTAGTTGTCTATCTTATAGACTTCTTTCGTATGCATAGGAAATAAATATAGGCATGATTTCTTCTTTCCATGTTTATTACATATTGATTTAGTGCCATGAGTCAGATATGATAGTCTAAGGTTGATCAGTTCTCACAACATACCCTGTATAGGGCAGACTTCCTGAAGTGTAACTTTGGCAAAATGATTGAGATGTCTGGGAAATATTTTGTTTTTTTGGTGTATAAACCTAAGTATTCAATAGTGAAAGTTTATAGGACTCAGATGGAGAAAGAACTCATGGCCAAAGGTGGAATTATTAGCAAGAGACCCTTAAAATCCTTTCCAGGTGAAACAGGTAGCTTTATCCTTCTCTGTGGGGCTCTGACTGATGGCTTGGCTGTTATCAGGCAATGTATATCTGATGCAGTATCTGTGGATAAAACCAGTGATGCAGTCTCTATCAAGCTGATCAAATATTTATTGAGCACTTATTATGTCCAAAACACTTTGAGGAACAAAGAAATATAAGCCTGTCCTTGTCCTAAGAATATATCAATTGAGATTCAGTTTAGACTGTAGCAATCAATTACACAGATGTCTCTAAGTTCAGTATCTGCATGCTTGGTGTAAACAAGACAAAATGCACTAATAATGAGCTGAGTATCCTCTGTCAAGTGATTTGGCTTGCTCTGTCATTCAGGGGGGCTAGCATTTTCTTGCATCTTTTCCAATTGTCAGCTTCAGCTTGTTCCACAATCTCTGGAGAAAGAGGGCGCAGGCACCATTGTCCTCTGTGTATTTTTCAAGTCCGGTTTCCACTGCCGTGAAAGCACTTAAATAGCTAGTTATCAATCTAGACCCCTAGAGATTAAGTATTTAATTTCTCTTGATCTCCAGCCTTAGGAAATAAGCCAATTCATTACTTAGCCATTATTTAACTCATTACTGTCATTAAAGATCAGGAGAATGGTCTTACCAGGCCTGGGAGTACACCGCACACCTCACTTCTCCATAGAGCACCAAGACCAGACTGCAGGAGGGCCCCAATGTAGGGTCCCCCTTCTGGGATTTGGCTTTACCACAGTGTCCAGACCTGGGCTTCTGCTGACTGATGGGCAGCAGCATGGCTTGACTTGATGGGCAGGCATCTCTGCATCACCTATTCTCAGTGACTTTGGTCTGCAGTGTGCTTTGATAGACTCCTCCAGGGGCTGTTGGTCTCTTAACAGAGCATTGCGCAGAAGGTATACTAAGAGGGAGTGCATGGGGCCTGCGTTCTCTAGACTGGGTTGGGCATGGGGACTGATTCCCAGGGGCACTGGACAATGTCTGGAGATATGGTTTATTGTTGTAGTGGGGATAGGTATGGGAGGGGTGCCTGGTTAGCATCCTGTGTGTAGAGACCGGGTGTCACCAACAACCAGCCATGTATTGGACAACCCCTCACAACAGAATTGTCTGACCCCAAATGGCTCCAATGCCCCCAAACTCATTATTCTTGCCTTCATAATATTTGTCCATAGGTCTCTGCAGATGTATTTAATCCTAGTGGATTAGTAAGAGATAGCTAGGTAGATTTCTTTCTCTCTCTCTCTCTCATCACTACTGATCTATTTCCTACTTCATTTCACAAAGTATTAGGTAATGCACACTACACTCAATAAAGTAGGCAAAAGAAATTCTAAAAATGCACTGGGGCAAATATAAATCAAAATTAAGTATTAGCAACTATTAAAAAATACATTACCTAACAAGCTGACAGTCATGGTTTATATAATTCATGTAATTTTCTTTGAGTTTCCTAGTGGCCAGAACAAAAATGAGAATAGTCGTTACACTGTTTTTGTTACCCAAGGGGAGAAAATATACTAAATATGCTTTTAGTAGAACAAAGACATTTCTCACTTTAAAGTTTATGTAGAATAGGGGATGATACATTTTTGTGAGGGGGAACATTAGGAAGTATTCTTAGCTTCGTGGGTTATAACCCTTAATGTTGTAGTTTGCTCAGGTGAGTCAGCCCCCAAATAGCTCTAGATAGCATGTAAAGACATGGACAGGACTATATTCTAATAAAACTTTGTTTGCATAAACAAGCTGTGGGCCAGATTTGACCCTCAGTCTGTATCTTCAGCAACACCCCTGGATGGAGTGAGAAATAGGTCATACTGCCATGTTTCTAGATCATTGGGTGATTGCTGAGACAGTGCTGAAGACTTCCTGCACTATGGTGGTTTCTGTGAAGGCAAATGGACAGTAGTAACAATGACAAGCAAGTGCCTCTCCAGGACAGTCCTGTGGTGCAGATCAAGGGTTGTGCAGTTAGGTTTCTGTTCAGTTGTGCTTTGGGTGAATTCTCTTCATGACCCGTGGAGAAGCCCAGTGTGGTCATCTCCCTCCTTCCCTGAGCTGAGACTCACGGGCAAGGGAAGGAAACTTGGCTTTGCTCCTTCCATCTTGCTCGGTGCTTAGAAGTCACTGGGTTGAGGTTCAATATTTCCCTCAAAACGTTTCCTAAGGATTGGGCGGATGGAAGGTGTGGTGCTGGGAAGCCAGGATCAAATGCTGCCTCCAGACTGTGCCTCTGAGCCCTTTCCCAGGGTGGCCTCAGCCTATCTCAGTGGCTCTGGGAAGTTGCCTGTGGCCCCTCCAAGGAAGTAAGTGTCCTCTGCCTTTGGCCTTCTCATGCTTTGCACCTGGAACTTTTCCTGGTGTCATGCCCATCTCTTTACACAGTGCACCTCTTTTCCTGACTTGACCAAATTTCTTGAAGGAAGTGTACGTCTTTCTGGTCCCATATCCTTTCTGATGGCTATTATAACATCTAGCACAAAAGAGACACCAATTAGTTGTTGATTCAGATACCAAAGAAATGGGTAGATGAAAGGAAAAATAGATGAATGGAGGGAGGAAGGAAGAAAGAGATGGATGAATGGATGTGGGAGGAGGGATGGGCAAATGGCCAGAGGGATGGAATAAAGGAAGGAAGGATGAGCAGTTCCTCAAACATTGAAGCTCAAATATAAGTAGCAATGCTGCTTGTAAAGTATTTTACTGATAAGCAGTCTGACCAAAATTGTTCCACTTCCTCATAAAGTTAAGCTTAACCTTGACTCAGTAACAACAAAAATCTCAAGTCAGTGTATCTGATTTCTGCTTCAGTAACATTTGCCTAGAAATTCACTGAAAGTCAAAATGATTTATGTATACGATCACTAGAATGAAGCTGAGAATGTTTTAAACAGAATCTACATTTAGATGTGTGTGTGTGCATATAACAAAAGATGCTCTAATAGATATACGCACAATTGAATTGTTGCTAATAACACACGGCCAGTCTTTATGAGTAAAGAAATTAAAATATATAATATTATTCTTAAAACGTGAGGGTGTCTCCTTACTCTTCTCTCTGCTGGTTGGTGGATTCCAGCAAGCACTAGTTTGTAGTTGAATTTTAGGTTTAAGCTGGTAGGATCTCTCTCCTCAATGCATGTCCTTCCTCCCACCTGTTTGGAGGCCAAGTGTATCATTCTGCATTTTTTATTTCTCCAGCTCTCCTCCTCTTGCTGTCCACACTCATACTGCTGTCTACTCATGAACTCCACTAGTACATGGGGAACAAGATCAGTGACGAGAAGGGATGGCCAAAGGGGACATAGTTTCAGATATATTAAAAACAAATAATTGTAGGTGCTGAGTGGATATTTTTGGATACTCCTGGGAAATGGAAACTGTAGATCATGGAGTCAGACGTTACCCATGCTTGTGTCTTGAACTAAAATAATTACCTTATGGTTTCTCAGTTCTCCCATTTGTCATTACATGTCACTCTGATGCCTCTGCCTCAATTAATATGAATGGTACAAAACCAGAAGCATGTTTTACAAAGATGCATTGTGAAAACTTCCCTTTTGAGAAGTTTCAACGAGAAAGCCTAAAAAATTAAAATTTTCTTTGGCTCTAAAGTTTCTGAACCCATAACTAGACAGTTTCTCTATGGGTTACTTAAACATTAAACTTGCAAGTTTGAGAGTAGAGGTAGGAATCCCAGTGTAGCAAAAATTATTTTGGTGCTACTTTCCCAGATTTAGAGTTTGGCTTCCATGTTTCCAATGCGAATCAATTCCTCAGATGGAATTTTATTATGAACTGCTAAAAATGGCATTGAAGATGGAAACAAGCATGGATGTCACATGGCAATAATGAATTCACGCAGGAACTCGCTGGAAGCGTATGACATTTTAAGTGTCTCATCGCTCTGAATTCATTTGGCATTTATTGTAATAGAAATGACCATATTGAATTCATTTGGCATTCATATGGACCTCACATGTATTTATGGGGATGTAACATGGTAATTTAACATTTACTGTACTAAGCATTTTTTAATGGACATTGAAAGACATTGTCATGCAATCCTCAATAGAATCAGTAACTCCAAAGTTAATCTTCTGTCAAAACAAAGAAATGAAGAACCACTTTGATTCCCCAAGCACATGAGCAAATTATTTGGATAAGACAAAATTATGTATCTATCCCACCAAATCTGCTTTCTAGATTTTTGAGCCAGGAGGCTAACTCTAAGATCAAGAGAGGAAAGCAGGTGTTCAGTTAGACTCTTTGCATTCTGAAATCGTCTGCACCTACATTAATCTCAGTCTAAAAGTATTAAGGACAATTTTCTTGCAACATCAGCAAATTTAACACATGGCAAGCCTTTCATAGATTTATCTTTTCCCCCTTTAGAGTTTAGTGTGCCCCTTCACATTGTTCCCCCAAATGAATCTCTGTTTCGTCCTTGCCAAAGAACTATTTTCAGAACAAACAAATCATTATTTGGGAATGATCAAGAGATCAAGGCATGAGGATCTTTTCAGGAAAGTGAAGGAAGAGCTCTGCTTGGACCCTGATGGCAGTCTTCTGTTTTTCTCCTAGGAACAGTTATTGAAGGACACAGCATAAGACAGACTTTGCTCTTAGTCACTTTCGAAGACATTGCTTCGAATGCTGTGACCTTCTCTTAATTTTCTTCAATGCCTTCTTCACTCAAAAGCAGAACATTTATCAAAAATTTACAAAAAGGTACCAAGGAACCTGTCCTTACGGCATGAATTAGATCAGTGCTTGACTATGGTGGTAGAGTACTGGTTATTTTATCAAAAATTTACTGAAATTGTTTTGTTAAGGACTGGAGAAAGAGGCAAAATATTTATTATTTTAACAATCTGTATCTTATCTCCATTTTTAATGAATTCAATTAACAATGCTTTTAAAATCACCATATAGGTTTCTGATACTGTGAACATCTTTCTACTCTACTTTGTGGGACTGTTTTCAAATCTTGATCAGTTTATCCTGAGCAAACCTCCCTTATGACCCTGAGATTTTGAGAGGGGGTGTGTATTATTGCCTGTGGCCACCATAGCAAAGCACCACCTACTTGGGTAGCTTAAAATAGCAAATTTGTCTCAGTTCCACAGGCTGGAACTTCCAAGTCAAGGTGGTGGCAGAGTCCTGGGGAGGAGCCTTCCTGCCTCTTCCAGCTCCTGGCAGCCCCTGTGCCCCAGGGGCCCCAGGGCTTATAGCTGATCACTTCAGGCAGAGCCTCTGTCTTCACCTGGCATCCTCCCGGGTTGTCAATACTTTGGACATTTCCTTGTCTTATAAGGAAACCAGTTGTGCTGAATTAGGGCCTATCCTAAAGGCCCCATCTTAATTTGATTATATCCAATTGCTAAATAAGGTTGCATTCCCAGATGCCAGAGCGGGGTAGGCAGGGTCAGCCATCTTCTAGGGCAACCCAATTCAACACATAACCAAAGATCTCATTGTAATAGGGTTAATACTTCAATGCTTGCATTTATTTTTAAGATTGTCCTCTGTGATACGCAATAAGATGAAAAGCAAATTATTTGCCCTTTAAAGCTTCTTTTTTTTCTTCCCTTTGTGCTAGCAGCAGTCAGAGAGATCAACCTCATTCTTTACGTGTCTAACAGAGATTGTTTCGCAGTTTTCTCCTCTTTAGTCTAAATGCATCCTCTGGTCTCTGTGATGTGACATTTTTGTGTGAATTGTAAGTTGTTTGCTTCCCAAACTCAAATGGAGCTGCTTTATTTGATGGGAACCATGATTCTTATAAAAAAAAAAAAGAAAAAAGAAAAACTGGAAACTTCCTTTGAAATCCAAATCTGTGTTCACTGTGGTTTACTGGAGCTCTCAGTTAATTTTCTCTTGGAAGCAACAATAGGGATCCATTTTAATGTTAAGCTGCTAAGGAAAAAATTTAACTCTTACTGTTATGAGCATTAATTTGCTGTAACAGAGTGCCACCAACCCAGGGACTTAAACATGGACAGCACTACACTGCCCATGTAGTTAGAGTGACACAGCCAGGGTCAAAGAGAGCTGTGTGCAAAGATAAGCTTACTGTAAATCACATCTGGAGGCTGGGAGTCCAAGAGTGAGGTGCAGGTAGGGTTCATGCCTTGCTGCTCCTGATGGTTTGCTAGAAGTTGTGACACTCTGGCTGTGGACACCTCGCCCTCTCTCTGCCTTCACTTCATATGATGCTCTCAGTGTACGTCTGTCTCTGTGTCCACATTTCCCTTTTGCATAAAGATGCCAGTCCTATTAGATAAGGGACTACCCTAATGACCTTATATTAACTTGGTTACATCTGTAACAGTCCTACCTCCAAAGAGAACAATGAACAGTTAGGAATCCAAAATATCTTTTTGAGGGGTGGGGGAAGAAGACATTTCAGCCCATGACAATGAGGTAATGGCATAGCATGGAATCTGATTCATGAAGGGAAAGAAACTAAAACATGACATAGTGGTAGAACCTTCTGGAACTTTCCCACTGATATGCCTCAGCTCACATGTTGCCTATCATCGTGTCTCTGTGTCTCGATTTTCAAGTCTCTGAGGGGAATTTCATTGGTTCAGTTGGGTTCAGGTACCTGCCCTTGGATCAATTTTCTGGGGTCAGAAGGTGAGGATGCGGTACAAAATGGCCATGTGTTGGGGAGGTGTATGTTTATGCACACTTATACACGTGCAGGTGTGGGAATTGTGAGTGGAGCTGCTGTGTGACTGGGCAGGCAGAAGGGTGCCTCTCCCCCTCTCCCACCAGGTCTGTATCACTAGAGTGTAGACTGCCAAGTTTCAGTTGGCTTACTCCAGTCTGCGCCAAGCTGTGCTGGGGACATGGTGACGAGCAGTGGGTGTCCATACTCAGCCATTTGCATCATTAAGACTGAAGTAGGAAAGGACTTTCCTTTTTCTCCAGAAGTCAGGGCACAGCTCACGGTAGGGCTGCTGGCTTTGCTGATGGGATCATCACGAAGGACAACGTTCAGATCCTTGGATGGGATGGCTGCACGAGCTTAGGCCCCGGTAGCCTGTCCTTTTTTGTGTGGCCAAACAAGAGTCCCTGTAGCTCAAGCTACCCAGTCACAGGTTTGGCTGAAGGGGCAGGAGGCCCGCGCTTGCTCTGGGTCTGCGACCATCTTCCCATCTGGAGGTTTGGTGAGCATTCAAGAACACAGAGGACAGGAGGCCTCCCATGCCCGGGGAAACTGGCAGGCTCAGTGGGAATTTCTAAGTTGTTTGTTTCCTCCCCAGAAGCCACAGGGGTGCCACACAGAGACAAGGCCAATTGCCACTGCATCTGCCTGTCTGTCATTTTTCCTTAATGTAAGTTTTACAAGATCCCTTCCCAACAGGGTCACGATCTCAACACATGTCACTTTGTGTACGCTTCGCTGGAACAATGCCTTGGGCTGGGGCAGAATAAAATGTACAATTACGTTTGGAGATCAAAATTTGTCAAAATTTTGACAATGAGAAATGCAAGGACGTCTTTTCCTCCCTCCCACAGCCTGGTTACGTGCCCCTCAAGTTCCTTATTTTCTTTGAAGCGTCAGCCCCTTGTAAACAGGGACCCTGGATGCTGCCGCGAAGGACAAGGACCCAGGTTCCGGTATGATTTCTTCCTGTTTTGTATCATGTGCGCTTGGGCAGTTCCGTCCCTCCAGCCGGCTTCAGCTTTCTCCTTGGTGAAGGGACAGTTTTAAAATGCTGCCTTCATTGTACCCTTGTGTTCAATGAGGTAACGCTTGGAAAGGAGTGAGCCTTGTCCCTGGAACACAGTACACTGTCAGCGTGCTCAGTGTTCACGCAGGAAGTCATCCCTGCTCCAGTGCACGTCTAGATCCCAGCGATGTGGGAAGTGGTGCTTGTTGTTATTAGTGAGGCAGGGAAGGAATACGGTTTTTCTGCAGACCCAAGAATATAATCGTAGTGAATGTCTATCAATTATTGATTATGTGCTTGGCAGTGTGCTAGGTATTGTCTGTGGCTCCTATTATTTAATTTTTGTGCTGACTCTGCAAACTTTATGTCGTATATCCATCTTACATATCAGAAATATCAGAAATCCTTGGGGGCCAAATATAGCCCATAGGACCCTACAGACCTATTGTCCATCATCCTCTGCCTTCCCTGTGCCACATAATGCCAACCTAAGTGCACCATGCCAACCTAGGTCTCTTGTCCTCTTATCTCAGTTTAGGTGCTCTATGCGCATATATTGGGGACTCCACAGAGATAGAAGACACAACTGAACTAGCTAATAAGCTGAAGAGCGCATCATCAAACAGCTGGGGACTTAGGGGAGGGGAGGAGAGGGTGCGGGGAGATTACAGAGAGGATTCAGCATCCTGGGCCTGGAGGCGGTAGGACAGCACTACACTGCCCATGTGGTTACAGTGACACAGCCAGGGTCCAAGAGAGCTGTGTGCAAAGGATTCACAGGTGAGGGGTGTGGCCAGTCTCACAAAAGACCTCAGAGAGGAAATCAGCAAACTGACACCCCATCCTGCTGCTCCTCCATCTCTGATCTCCCGCTGGCGTGCCTCATCTACTGAACCCAGCTGAAAGCCAGAAGATGAGGCTGCCAGGTTCTATGCCCAAGGACAGGAGGTGCTGAGAAGGGAGGGTGAAATAACAGGGCCAAGCAAATGCACAGGGCACATGTGCCCACCAGTGCCACTGGCTTTGGGCAATGGGGAGCTGCATGTCCCTTCAGGCCATGGTGCTTACTGAGCATTCCTTCTTCCCCTTTCTTCTATTACTTTTCTGTTGTAGACTGTGATCTCTAAATATTGTAGTGGAGAACCTTACCTGGCTCAGCATCTTAGTGAAATCCAGCCACCCTTAGATTCAAGGATATTTCCTTGTGAAAAGGTCAAGATAAAAAAAAAAAATGCATTGCTAAATAAACATCCATTTATCCTTTATTTTCTCATAATTTAAGGAAAGGTTATTACCCAACAAGATAAAACAATTTTATTGTTCTAATTTTTATAACCAAAACAAGAATATTTCTTAATGAATTTTTGGCTTATTAGATCATCAGTTGCCAACATGGCATTCCTGGGGCTGAGGAGGCCATGCCGCAGCAATGGAGGTCTGCAAGCCATTTAGAATGCTTCAGAAAATCTAATAATAATACTTTTACAAATGATGAAGCTTCACAGACTAACAAAAATATCAAGATTCTTTGCTTTTGACTGGAATGATATTAGCTCTGTGTGGTGACCTTAGTAATTTTATTCTGATCAGAAGCTCTGATTGGCAGTTATAAGAGTCTTTGATTAATAAAACATGAGTGAGCAAATGAATTATTACTTAATCTGTGCAGTTTGCTAGATCAAGTCTTTGAAAACCCAGAGTCAATTGGAGGAAAGTAATTAACTGGATGCTCAATAGTAGGATGGTAAGCACCATACCGCTGTGGCCAAGACTGGCTTCCAGAGGGGCCAAGAGCTTATAAAAAATTCAAAGCCATTATTTGTTTTCAAAAACAACAACAGTAACAATAATAGTAAGACAGCCAACAGTCATTACATGGCAGGCGTGGTGCTGAAATGTTCTATGTGTGATATCTTACTTCCTGCTTCCAGTAGACCTAAGGAGGCACTTAGATCCTCTTGCCGTGAGTCAGTCTCTCTTGAAGCAGTCTCAACTAGAAGGGTTTGTGTGCAGCTTGCATATGGTGCAGACGATGCCAGGAAGCCCTGGTGGGAAGGGAGCCTTCAGCATGGGAAGGGAGGGAAGCCAAGGCAGAGGCACTGGCTGGCAGCCTGCTGCTCCAGAGAGCTGAGATCCAATCCCCTGGCATGACCAGGGCAGCGTGGAGAGCACCTCTGAACTGCCCAGCCTGCTCGATGGGGAAGGTAGGTCTCCATCCCCAGCTCCCACGTGTAATTGGTTGGGAGGTATTCCTGGGGCATTGACTGCCCAGAACTTCTGATTTGTCCTGAGTGGGTGCGGCATGGTTTTAGCAGTTCTGATGGCCACAGAATGCCCTCCGGTGGCAAGTCACAGGGGAGCAGGAAAAAGGCGCTGGCCACATGAGAGGATATGGCAGGTGTCAAGGACATCTGCTGTACTGCTGTCCAGAGAAGGAAGCCAAGGCTTCGTGGTTAAAATGATTCATGTGAAGTCCCAGAGCACTGGTGGTGATGTGCGGTTCCTTGGAGTTTTATCATCGCCTGTGACTCAGGGCTTCCTACACAAGCAGCCTGAAGACCGTGTTCTTATTCTTCCAGTCATTTTTTGCATCAGCTTTATTAGGACACAATTGGTATAGATACCACTTGCTCATTTAGAGTGTACATTTCATAGTTTGCAGTACACAGGATTGTACAGCCATTACCATGATTAATTTCCAAGTATTTTCATCAACCTAAAGGAAACTTTATATGCATTAGTAGTGATGCCCATTTCCCCCATCTCGTCCTGAGCCCCTGCAACTGAAACAAAACCAAAAAAAAGGTCTTTCAGTCTCTATTTGCCTTTTGTAGACATTTTATATCAGTGGAATCAGACAATAGGTGACATTTTGGGTCTGCCTTATTCTGTCACAGTACAAAGTTTTAAAGACTCATACCTGGTGTAGCCAGTATCAGTACCTTATTCCTTTTTATTGCCAAATAATATTCCATTACACGGATGTAACCCACTTGTTCCTCCATTCATTTGTTGATGGACATTTAAGTTGCTTACACTTCCTGGTCCTTATGAATAATGTTGATACAAAAATTTGTCCATAAGCTTTTGTGTTGACGTCTGTTTTCATTTCTCTTGGGTATCTACCTGGGAGCAGAACTGCTAGGTTATATGGTAACTCTATTTTCGACCTTCGGAGGTTCTGCCAGATAGCTTTCTAAAGCAGTGTGGGAGTTTATTGATGGCTTTAATCTGCTGTTGTTCAATTAAGCAAGCTGCCTGCCTCACACTGTTTGGCAAAGGAGAAGAATCACTAGCATGCACTTGGAAACATAGATTTCTAAAATTCTGAAAGCACTCTGTAAGGTCGTCATCAGGGCCTTATCAGAGTCAGCTCCAGTTAGTCCTCTCTCGGTGCCTGCACATCTTGCTTTTTACTTATAAATGATTATTACTTTAGCTTTATCCATTTAGTTTATGATTACGTGCTCTCTGCCTAACCCTACTGAGTGTAGTGATGCATGGTTTCATCAAGAGTATTTTTGGCCTGTGGTTTCTAAATAGCTAGAATTTAAAGCATAGACAGGTGGCAGTTTATTAAACATGCATTCGTTTTTGTTTTTGTTCTGTGCCTACTGTGAATCAGACACTGTGTTGGGGACTGTGGATACAGTGGGGGGGACCAAAACAGATACAATCCAGTTGGAGAAAAAGAACTTTTGACAGGAGCTGCTCCAGAAAATGCACTGTTCGGAGGTTGCTGGGATCCTCTTCAGAGCAAGCACTGCTGCAGCCTATAATTCACTCTGAATCTAAGGCAAGCCCTGCTCAAAATGGCTGCGTGGATGAGGCTGCTGTTGTCCGGCTAACTGTAAGCCCACAAGAAAGAGATGGAAAACCTCTCTCCATGAGGAGCTCACACTGTAAATAGATGGGCGGCCTGGGCTACAGCTCCAGCCAGCTTAATCAAAAGCAAACCTGCTGCTGCTGAGGATGCTGGGATGGACAGGATTCTATCTTGCTCCTTCAGAATTCTTAGTATGATTTCATATGGAAAGACAAAGATGTGTGATGCTTCCTGTGGTAGTAGGAACTAAATGAAGGGTCTGCTATGAAATGAGCAGGAGTCGATGCCATCAGTGTCATTTAGCAAAGGACTTATGGCTTTTTAATTCTCTGCCAACTGGACATTTTTTTGATGTCCCTCTAGCACATCAAGCTCCACATGTGCACAATTAAACTCACCCTCTTCCCATCAATGTCCACCCTCAGCGCAGTCCTGAGCCTGTCTTTCCCTGGTGCGTGTGTCCTGTTTTTAGCAAGTCAAGAGCTACTCAGTGTGCTGCTGCCCAAACCACAGACCAGGTCCTTCTCCCCTCTGACACCCAAGCCCTCTACGTCTCTCTAAGACTGATTTGCTTCTCTCATTCCTGGCTTCATCTCCGTCCCAGCATCATCTTTGAACTGCAAACTCTTCTTCCCAACTCCAGAGGCTTCACTCAGCAATCTTGCTCCAAAGGGCAGCCAAAGGGCCATCGAAGGCTCAGAGGAATCACTCCACTTGTCTGAAGAGGTAGAGCACATCCTCCACGCCCAGCCCCTGATGGTTCCTCTGGTTTTATTTTCACCATGTCCGTTTTTAGATGCTCAGAGCTGAGCAGAGGCAAACCAAACCTCTTGCCATGCTTAGAAAACAGCAGGTTCTCTCACACGGGAGCCCCTGCTTACAATCAGCTGTGAAAAGCACACTTCTAACACCAAGTGGCCAGTGGATTTCCATTCTCTCCTCATATGAGTGAGGACCCAGATTCAGATGCCACAGAAAAGATACCAAATGGCAGTGGCTTCAATGAGATGAATGTATATGTCTCTCCCAAGGGATGGTCCAGGCATAGCAGTGCCAGCTGAGGTGGTCCCTCTATGTCACTTAGCATCAAGGTGGAGACAGGGGTGAGAGCAGATCTGTCTGGGCACCAGATTGCTACTTCTGCCCTTGTGGTCCTAGGTGGCACGCCACCACATCTCACCCACCTGTGGGCAGCAAGCGGTGGCATGGCACTTCCCTGGAAATATGTAATCAGAAATTTGCGTCTGCACCCACTGCTTCTGCTCATGTCTCATAGTGGCAAGCAAGCACATGACCATGTCTTCCTGCTAAGAAAATCAGGGAATATTTGTCTTTCATTGGGGGGCAAGTAGCAATTTCTAATATGTACTTTATGTAATTTTAATCTGGGGAAATTAGTCAATTTTCCTTCTAGTCATGCACAATCTTGGCAGTCGAGAGTCCTGAAGTCACACCATTTTTTGCCAAACGAACAAATTTCCAAACCAACAGTGTCAGATATTGGAACTTGGGGCTATCTGAAAGTCTCTGGGAGGTTAGCAGTCATGTGCCCACTTGAGCTCAGGAGGTGAAGCGTTTCCCTTGTAACTCAGGTTCACCCTGCTATCTCCTGAGTCCTCATCCTGGGCCAAGCACACATGCATGGTGGTGTACCAGCATGATTAAGAACATCAGCTTCAGGCACAGAAGGGTCTGGATGCCCCACTTATTGACGAAGTGACATTTACAAATTCTTTAACTCTTCTGAGCTCCATTTCCTCACAGAGATGTGAATGTACTCAGCGGGATAACAAATGGCACTGCCCAGGGGGTACTTGGCCAGTGAGGCGCACCTGGCAAATGGTGGCTGGTTTTTGTCATTACAATGAGCATGCCTTGATCTCTAAGGGACAGCCCAGGTGGGCTGAGGGACCACCGCACTGTCCCCCTGTCAGTGAACTAGCAGCTTCGTAACTCAGTGCCCAGACTCTGGAGGGAGCTAGACCAGAGCTGGAACCCTGGCTCCACCTTTTCTTCGCTATCTGGCCTCAGAAGAAATGCCTGACCTCTCAGTACCGTCTCCGCTTCTAAACATGAGAAGGATATGAAAGGCTCCTTCATCCTGTTGCTGGGAGGAGTAGCTGAGCTGATCCACACAAACGTGCTTAAAGCAGCGTCTGCTGTGTGGTTCATGCTCAGTGAACAAGAGTTGACCAACTCTCCCCACATCAGCAGAGGCGGAGGGCCAGACAGGGAGATGTGAGAGGAGAAACTTGGGAGGTTTAGAATTGGAAGAGGGAGAACTAGAGCAAATTTATTATGAGAAAATGGATAATTTGTAGATGGTTCACCAAGACAGTAAATGAAGCGGGGAGCAGGTTTGGGAGAAAGATGACAAGGAGTACATTTATGTGAAGTCACATGGTCAAGGGATTGGTACCTGGAGATGCCAAACGGGCACTTGACAGTTGGGTCTGCAGCCCTGTAGAGAAGTCTAACCCTGAAACTCCACAAGAGATCGTTTAACTCAGAAGTCACCAGCCCCAAGTCATTGGCTCAGCTGCCTTTAAGGACCAGCAGTGGTCAGACAGCAGGAGGAGAGAGATTTAACTCAGGCCAGCAGACCAGTGCATGCTCTGCCTGAAAGCCTTCAGGTGACTTATCTGGAAGGGCAGACATGGCTCCAAGTGTGTTCAGCCTGAGGGCTGAGTGAACGCAGTCCACCCCGGCATTACCCAGTGGAGACAGAAGGCTGGAGATCCCGTTGCACCACACTGAGCCTTCTCTGGTCTGTGCAGCCTGCACAGTCAGAACCCTTGTGCAGGACGAGGCTCCCCCAGCAGTGTTCGTGACCTGACAGTGGTACCAATACCTGGCGTGATATTCATAGTTCAGATATGAATACCTATCTTTCACAGCAACAGACATACAAAATGAGAAAATTTCCCTATTCTTTGGAAAGTCTGCTTTGCCATTTATGTTTACCTCCCCTCACCCTTCCTACATCTTGAACTCGTATTTTGTTGAAAAAGATAACAGGGGTGAGAAGGCATTCCCGATGGCAATGTAACCCAAGGACATTCATTTCACTGGAACTTGTGTGGCGCAGTTGGGGGTGCTGTTCTGGCTCCTGTATCACTTAGTTCCTTATTGCTGCTGTGACCATTCACCACAACCTGTGGCTTCAAACCACCCCTGGTATCTGCACCCCCAGGGGTGCAGACCCCTGCTTCCTTCCTGGAGTCTCTGGGGACATTCCATTTTCTCCAGTTTCCAGCTTCCAGAGGGTCACAGCTGCTTTCTGCATCTTCAAAACCACCAGATAACATCTCTTTGGCCATTTTTCCCTTCTTAAATCTCCTGTGGACTCTCTTCCACTTCCCGCTCTATTCCCAATGATCCTGTTGGTCCCATGGGGCTCTCCTCAACAAGCCAGCTGTTCTCTCTACTTGAAGGTCAGCTGATCACCAAACTCAGTTCCATTTTCCAGTTCCTTCAGTGATGTCAGCATACTGATTCCTTTGACTTGCTGAGTGGTATTCCACAGCTGCAGCTTGTCTAGTCATTCATGTGTTTTTTTTTTTTTTTCAGTTGTTGATAGATCTTTATTTTATTCATTTATTACTTATATGTGGTGCTGAGGATCAAACCCAGTGCCTCACGCATGCTAGGCAAGCGCTCTACCACTGAGCCCCAGCCCCAGCCCCGTCCTTCATGTTTTTGAGGGGCATCTGGATTGTTTCCATTCTTTGAAATTATGAAGATGGCATCTATGAACTTTTGTATCCAGGTGTTTCTTTGCACAGTAGTTTTTGTTCTCTAAGATGAAAGCCCCAAAGTGCAATGGCAAGGTTATAGTAATTTTATTAAAAAATTAATTTTAATAAATAATTTTAGTAATTGTAATTTTATTAAAAAAGTTGATAAAATGCTTTCCACAGTGGCTGTACCATTTTATATTCTGTTGAGAGCTTTGAACCATGAAGTGATGAGATCCTATTTATATTTTAAAAAGCAGTGTCTGGTAGGTGGATCAAGAATGCCTTCAGGGAGGGCAAATGTGGAAGCAGGAGGTCGGGAGGAGCGTCTCCAGTGGTCCAGGTGAGGGATGAGTGAAGGTGTCCTAGCGCTCGCAGCAGAGAGGTGGCGGCGGTGGATCAGAGGCGATACTGAAGACTTAACTGACAGTTGCTATAGAGTCCATTGCTCATAGAGATTGGGGGAAGGACAGCGTTTGAGGAAGATGTTTGTACTTTGGGTCTGAGCAGGCTGTGAATGGCATTCCTCTCTGTCTGGAGCACTGGAGGGCACTGGGGAGGAGCTGATCTGTCCAGGTGAATGCCGTCTTTAAACCTGTCCGGTTTCCAGGGCAAATCTCTAGTGGGCATTTAGAAATAGGAATCTGGAGCTGGGGGAGCAGGGAAAAACTGGAAGCTGAATGAACAAAAGGGTTGTGTCCATAGATGTGCCAAGTGAAGAACTGGCTCCACCACAGGCAAGAACTCCACCTAGGTCTCAGGAGCACTCGTCTCCTATCTCCTGGGCACCGTGAAGAGAGGCACCCAGCCTCCATTTCTGCAGTGCCAGTGTAGTAACAACAACCTTATGCCACTCAGAAGCAAGGAGCATGAAGACCAGCATCTGCATTCAGTTCCCAGGGAACGTCTTTGCACATATCACGGAGAAGGCTTCAGCTTGTGCTTGTCTGTGCCTGGGTTATAATGTGTTTTCTTTCTTTCTTTTTTAATACCTATTGTTAATGCAAACAAGTCCATTGTGGTTTTAGTTATAGGAATACAAATCATTTTTAGTACACGTGTTCCTCTTTTGTGTTGTGATATGGAGGGGCAAATAGGGTAATGCAAAATATGGATAGCTGCTTTGTTGGCGGAATGTTCCATATTGGACCCTGCCTTGGCGACAACTCGGGGGCACTGCAGCTCAGGGCCTGAGCAGAGGCCCTTCCTCTTGCTCTTTAGTGACTCCTGCTGTGTCTCTACCTTCCCACGTCCCTTGATTTATTAACAGCATGGCACAATAGCTGAGCCATCCCACTCACCTTCCAGAGGTGAGCTCAACCTCCCACAACCAGCTGCTGCTGAGCCACTGTGCTGCTGTGCCACAGCCGGGCCTCCTCACTGCGGCCAGCAGGAGTTTGAAGAGGTGCAACACCAAGCCTGCCACTCAAACCCCTCCAAACCTTGACTCCCACTACTTGGGATCTTTCAGTTGTTTCCCTGGTCACAAGAATACAGTCTCTACAGGAGTCTCCCCTTTTCTGTAGCTATGCTTTCTGAGGTTTCAGTCCCCATGGTACTGTATGAAACTATTAAATGGAAAATTACAGAAATAATTAGTCTTAAATCACATGCCATTCTGAGTAACACAACAACATCTTCCATTATCCCACACAATTTCACCTGGGATGTGACTCATCCCTTTGTTCAGTGTATTCATACTGTATATGCTACCTGCCCACTAGTTACTTAGCAGCTGTATTGGTTATCAGAGCAACCATTGCCATATCACAGCACTTACGTTCAAGCAACCCTTACCCAGTAGCCTAAGCCTACATCACAGTGCCTACGTGGTTCACCTCACTTTAACTCATTACATAGACATTGTATCATCTCACATCACCATAAGAAGAAGGCTGCATGTAGTATAAGAAGATATCTGGAGAGGAAGAGAGACCGTTTTAACTTATCTTTTAAATTATAGTATATTGTCTGTTCTATTTATTATTGTTATTGCTAATCTCTAACTGTACCTCACTTATAAATTAAATTTTATCATTTGTATATACATGTAGGAACAAACAGTGCTGGTGGTCTCAGGCATCTCCTGGAGTGTAGGAACCCACCCCACCCATAAGGGGGCACTACTCAACAAGGTCTCCATGCAGTCTCTGGCCATCTTCGGGACCCAGAGCTCAGTACTGTACCCTGGGGTGCACCAGATGTCTCCTCCTTCACACACTATAAGCTATATCCATTCTGTAAGGAACTTCTCAACACCTCCTGAATAATCCCTGGGCCTACCACACCCACAGTTTCACTCCTTCACGAACTCTCTGACTCCTGGTTGAACTGAGTCCTCATCAGCCCCTAACTGCATTTTAGGTGAGTTCCTTCCCTCTCACGTTCTCTCAGAGTCTACCTTCCCTTTCAACTCTAATCACAACGACTATGTGCAGCCAGCCCTCCAGATCCATGGGTTCCACATCTGTGGATTCTGCCATCAGCAGATCAAAAATATGTGAAAAAAGTTCATGGGCACCAAACAGGTATGGACTCATCTTTATTCCATGACCAGGGCAGTAGAAGAGCTATGTGTGCAGCATGTGCATCGTAACGGGTGTTGTAACCTAGGAGAACTTGGAGCACCAGGAGGAGGTGTTAACCATGCCGACGCCATCGTCTGTTACGTCAGGGCCTCGGCATCTGCAGACTTTGGTATCCAAGCGATGTCCTAGAACAAATCTGCAGAAGACACCAACGGGCAGCTGCAGTGAATTCTGGAAGGTCTATTTAAACCTGACCTCTCCATTAGCAGCGCTCCCCTTCAAGCACAGAGCTCCCGTGGGACTCAGGTTTGCTCACTAACTCCTTTGCCTGGAGCAACCCCTGGTAAGGAGGGGTTGTTAAATGTTCCATGCGGGTTTGCGACACGCGTGCGATGCCTGTTTCCTTGGCGGGAAGCCCCCAGGAACAGCATTTTCCTGCTGACGTCTGAAGACCTCGGTGCCACTTTCCTGCAACGCCAAGCCTGCTGGAAAGCCACGCTGAAGGACAGAGCCACCAGCCAGGCCTCACAGCTGGATGGGCCATTTGACACGTCTGTGTTCACATAGGGAACAACCAGCGCCTGGTGGAGCTGTGGGGTTGTGAGAGCTCTCGCGTCACTTTGTACGTGACTCTGCTTTGAATTTATCCAATATAATCCTCAAACGCGAGAAGGAAACACAGGCCCAGAGAAAAAGGTACAGAGATCACTAAGAAACCCATGGTGGGCCTGCTCTACGAGTCCAACCACCTAAACACTGGTGCTCCATAAAGGAGACATAAGCTAATGTAATTTTCTTGAAGTCCCCTGTAAAGTACTTTATTCTGTAATACAGTGCCACTTATGAAATGGTTTTATCTCGAATGATCCAAAGGGCTTACTAGACTGAAAAGGAAAATATCAAGTAGACTGCGTCTCAAAGCACCACCCATGGACACTGGCGATAAGGACCAGGGGCTCAGTGTCAGCAGGTAGCTGTTGTAGAAAGCAGAGAGTGGCTTATACCAACAACCTCCAGGGAGAAGTAAAGAGAAAAAGAAGATAATGACCCACGTTGGCTGAGATCACGTGGGCTTTCTGTACTGAGGAGGCCGTGGCTTTCTTCCACCCACCACGTGAATTTAAGTGAGCAATTTCTATCAAATCGCTCTCCCCCTTTGTGGTGAGAGAAAGCAGCCCACGGCACTTCTCCAAGGGGACAGCAAGGATGTAGGTGAAGCCCTGGGGGTTAATGGAGGTCAGGAGTGGCCAGTGCGATTTAAAACTTGTGCATTTTTAAGAGTAAAACATCACCTAGAGTTCATCCAGCAGTAAGATAGATTTCCCACCCAAATTTTACCTGTTTCTGCCCAAATGACTGCTACTGGATTTCTCTTCTTTTTCTTTGTCCCTATTAGGACCTGGTGGCACCAACTTTCAGTGCGTTCCTAGAGACACAGGGGCAGGGTGGCTGGAGGGAAGGCTGGTCCTCTCCACTGCATTCCAACAAGGGCACCTTGCTGGGAGCCTAGAAGGGATGGTGGAAGCAGCAGGTGGTGTAGCTTCAGTTGTCACCTTGTGCTGCCCGCGGATGTGCAGCCCACGTAAATGACAAGCAGGTGCCCTGGAGAGTGGCAATAGCCTCTGCATCTTCTCCCTGGCAGAAGCTCCCAGAGCAGACCCTAGGTACTCTCTGCTTCCTGCCCAGCCTCCCTCATGTGGGTGTGGCCTTCTCTCCCTGCAGGACCCCCCAGGGGCAGGGAAACTGGGTCAGCAGAAAGAGTGCTGGTCAGAGCTGGAGGAGAACAGGCGGAGGGTCCAGCCTTTAGTTTGGTTATATTACTATTCATTAATTTTCCTATGGAACATTGTTTTAAAGAAAAAATTGGAACCAGATATGGTGGCTCACGCTTGTAATTCCAGCACTTAGGGAGGCCGAGACAGGAGAATCGCAAGTTCAAAGCCAGCCTCAGCAACGGCGAGGTGCTAAGCAACTCAGTGAGACCCTGTCTCTACATAAAACACAAAACAGGGGTGGGGATGTGGCTCAGTGGTTGAGTACTCCTGAGTTCAATCCCTGGTATCAAAAAAGAAAAGAAAAGAAAAAATTGGAACCTAGTTCCCTGGCCCTCACTGGTGACACAAGTAAAGCCTGAAATTCAAAGGGTGTGAAGAGAGCCATGTCAAGTCAGTCTATAAGCTGATGGAGGTCTTAGCCAACCCTGAGTTCTGGGACAGACCAGGAGTCTCCCACACTGTGTGAAGTGTTTAACTTAGTGACTGCCTTTCCTGCATCAGACTGAGAAGTAGGTGCCATGCCTTCTGTTTTATGAATGAGAAAATCAAGGCTCAGAGAGGCTAAGTAACTTTCTCAGGGCCACCCAGCAAATCAGTCTGGGTTCAAACATCCCACACCAGATTGGTTTGTTCTGGAGCCTTTGTTTTGTAATTGTGTTACATAACACACAGAGTTGTTTATTTTTAACTTTTGATTTTGAAGTGAATTCAGACCATCTGGAGAGTTGCAAATGCAATAGAGCGCATCCCTTATGCCTTTCACCTGGATTTCCCAAATGTTAACATTGTATCCCGCTGCTTGGCTTTGCCCCTCTCAGCCGCCACCCGAGGTACACTGCAGAGCAGGGCCCCTCCCCGCTAATCTTCAGTGTGGCATTTCCTAAAAATAAGCACTCCTTTCTCTCTTATAGGACCACAGGACAATGGTCAAATCAGGAAATTAATCCTGTCGAGAAAGTATTACCTACTCTAAGAATTTATTGAAATTCAGTTGATTACTGTGTTTGTGTTCTTTACAGCAAAAGAACAAATATCCTCCTGGCCCAGGATCCAATCCAAGACTGAAAGTGGTGTTTAAACCTCATGTCTCTGTGGCCTCACCAAGCCTGGAGTGGCCCCTTGGCCTGGCTCTGTCCCTCAGGAGCTTGACATTGCGGGAGAGCAGGCCAGCCATTTCCTAGATGCCCTGTGGTGTGGTTCTGGGTGACACGTTTGTGGCCAGATCTTCACCCTGGCACCCTGTGTCCTTGGTGCCTCTGATCAGGGGGGACAGAGTGTTTCTCTGTGTCCTTACTGGGGGTCTTAACTAGGCTTTTAGTGTGATATTGGCCAGGTTCCTCCTTAATATTTTTAAATCCATATTAAATACTATTTTTCCATCTGTGACAGTAAGTACCTTAGAAGGACACTTTCAGGCTATATGAAGACCCTGCTTCTTTTCCTGTTTTTATCCTGCTGGTTCCAGCCTTTGTTGATAATTTTGTCCAAATACTTTTTGCTCTTGTGGTTGTCAAATAGTGATTTTTCGAATTACATGATTCCATCTGCATGTTTTAGTTGCCATTTTCCCCTTCTCCCTCATTTATTAATTCATTTTTATAT
Source organism: Geosciurus inauris (assembly GCA_004024805.1). Classification (NCBI taxonomy): domain Eukaryota; kingdom Metazoa; phylum Chordata; class Mammalia; order Rodentia; family Sciuridae; genus Geosciurus; species Geosciurus inauris. The sequence goes on from PVHX01000706.1 coordinate 114,708, forward strand.
TTTAAAGTTAAATCAGCATGGTGGTGAATTCCTGTTTTATTCTGGGGGTCACGATCTGTTACAATCATTATTTACTACTGTGCTCCAATCGCACGTGGTCCGGCAGCGGGTATTCTAACACGTGGTTTTTATACCCAAGTATGCTAACACCTCAATTTTATTGCTTCTTAAAATGTGCCCCCTCTACCTCCGTCTCCTGGATCCTTTATCTAAAGAATTTATTTTCCAAGCAGGCCTCAGACCCAGTGATCCAGTTATTGCCAGTTCTTGCCAACTAATTCTGGGAATAAAAAATTTTTTAAAGCCAGTGGTAGAGGTGAGGGAGGTTAAAAGGCAGTTTCCCTACGAGGCCATGTTCATGGCCAGCCAGCTGCTGGGAGGCCCGAAAGACAGAACCTGGGATCTTCCCTGATTCGCTTTGTTTTTTATTTCTCTCTACTTTTCATCCCTCCAGTCTACCTCTCTTTGTTAGCCTGAAAATATGGATCCAGCCTCCCAGCCCCACCCTCCCCCGGGGAAGCCCCCTCCCTGCCAGGCAGAACTAATTATTTTCTTCTTGGCAGCGCTGTAAGGCCTTGGTGTGGGCTTTCATTATAGCTTCAGTCATATGGTCTGATAATTATTTTTGACACTCCGTTCCCCTCAATAGGTTCTGTGATTCTCACTAGTGGGTTCTTACATATATCTGCATGAGAGGAGTGAGGGACAATTTATTAGTTTAAAGTCACTAGAAACTGTGTCCAGGTACTGCATAAACCAGAGGTCGGCCCCCTAGGCTGCAGAAGCCAGGCAGGCTTTGGGGGCGGCTGTCTGTGGGAAACCTTCGACTCTGTTGCCGTGTGGGCAAAGCCTCACCAACGATCCACACAAGAAGAGATGTGCCTGTGTTTCTAGACAAGTGCTTTTTTGCAGGCATTGGCAAGGGGCCGGATTTTGCCTTAGGCCCACAGTCTGCTAACCCCTGGTCTCTTCCACCCCCACGTCCTCTCTGGGCCTGAGCTGCCTTCCTCAGGAAATCCATTTTCCCCAAGTAATTCCTGTGTGTTCTTGAGGTCTCAGCGTAAACTCTCACCTGTTTAGGATGGGAAGGGGGAGCTTCCCGATCTATAAATAGATAAAGTTCCAGCACCATATTTTTTAAAGTGGCCCCATCACGTTCCTTACATAGTACTCTTCAATGTGAACTATAAATATTTATTTTTGTCTTTGATGCCTTAATGAAATGTCATTAGAGTAGATCATTTGCTTCCTATACCTGTGGTCTCAGTGCTCACTCAGCTCATGACTCAGTCTAAATATCTTTTGAATGTACAAACGAATAACAGAAGGCTTTTAAATATAATAGCTTGCAAAACTTTAAGCAGGCACTGCAGCTACCTCACCCACACCCCTGCCCCTCACTATAAGGCCTGTAACCGAATTTACTTACTGGAGAGCAAACACGCTTTGGGAGCAGCCCTCCATGGAAGACCAGCAGGAGCAGGAGTATAAATACCCCAGCTCCCTCATCCACTGGATGTAATCCTGAAGCTCTGAAAGTGGCTTCAGGGTTCACCAGTGAGCTCAGTGCCTGTTTCCCACACTGGCAGTTAACTACAGCCACCCTTTAGTCCCCTGCTTTCCTGCGCCATCTCATTCCTATGCGGTATGGAACTTCCTTCTCCTAAACAACAGTGTGCACTGGAATCCTTGTTTCGGAGTCTGCCTCTGAGACAGCAAACAACGTTCACAACAGCCCTGTGTGCTGGGTATCATCACCTTTTAATTTTTTAATTAGAAATGCAGAGCAGATGGATTAAGACCATCTCATAAGCACGTGGACGAATCAGAACCTGAGCCCCAGACCTAGGACGCGAAACCCTGGACTTAATCCATTCTGCCACGATATCCAGGTGTTCAACTAGCATGCGTCGAATGACTGGTAGCTGAATGCAGTTCTGATTGAAGCCCACCCCCTCAGATACAGCCATGGATTCAAATGGCTTCTTTTTAGTCCTAACCTGATGCTGAAAAGAACAGTCTGTTTCGGTAAGGAAGAAACATAAAAAGCACAGGTGTGCAAGTCCATCATTTCCCCTCCCTACCCTGTGCCCAGATCCTTCCCCATCCTGCCTTGCCCTGATCCTGTTTGAACAGGCAAGTACCCTTCAAATCCCAGACTCGCAGCAGTTGATTCCCTGTGGACAGTAACCATGTCCACAGTGAGGGCTCTGCTCAGAGGAGGATGGTCTGTGGGGAGCCACTTCAGCCCTTGCCAGTGTTAACCCTGGCCTGGGAGTCCTGGGCTGCTGGCCCTGACCACCAGCTCTTTTCACTGCACAGTGACCTGCGCAGGTCTGGGCGGAGATGCGCAGATGGAATTTGAGCTGAGTGGGGTCTGCGCAGGGATGGGGTAGCATGGTGGGGAGGTTGGATCCCAGAGCTCTAATTGCAGAGCACTAAGTTCAGGGTAGCACCAGTGCGAGCTGTGGTGGCAGATAAGTTGGGAAGACCAAGTGCAGCATTGAGGCCGAGCACAGGTGTGGGAGCTGGACGAGATTTCCTCTCGGTCACTCCTTTCTACAGAGGCTCTTGGTTTTCTGAGTTCCATATTGAAAGTTGCACTACCCAGCTTCTAGCATGTTCTTTGGCAGAATGGCACCCTGGTCTCCAGAGCCAGCCACCACCAGCCTTGGAACCTGGGGAATCACTTCACCACTGTGCCCCCCACACCCCTCACAAGCAGAGTTGTATAGGCACAGCACCTTCCCCTCAGGGTTGTTGCAGGGAGAAAATGGGCAACTCCATGTGACTTTCCAAGGACAGTGCCTGTCACATGGCAAGCATTCAGTACATGTCAGCTATTTTTAAAATTGCAGGTTGTAGTAGTCCAGAAACATCCATCAAGGCTGGCACTGTTCCATAAGCCAACGCCATTTGGGTGCGATTGTTGCCAAGGCAAGCATCTGCCAGGCCTTTAAAACCACTGAGAGGGCACCACGCTCTGCAGAAGCCATAGGAAATATCCACCCCAGGTCTGTGTCCTCACCATGTGATGCCTTGGAGGAAAGCAGGCCACTCAGGCACAACTCAATTTTAATGAACCCTAGCAGCCTTCCAGAGATCACCACCTGATTTTCTTAAGTGTTCAAAACCATCACTTGGATGATCAGTTCTGAAGTCTTGACCCAGAACTGCGTCCGTCGTGTTACAGAATCTCAGAGTCTGCTGCCACCTTTTGAACCATCCAGAGAGGCCTTTCTGTCTCCGGTGTCAGTCTTCCTACCCTTCTTCTGGACTGAATTCATTTACAGAAATTGTTTTACAATTTCTTTACCCGACTTGGGGTTTATTTCCCGTTGTTCTGCTTTTTCATTCTGATGCTTATTTTTCTTGGCGTTTTGTCTTGAGCTTTGGAGGCAAAACACATACTCAGGGGGGCCACCTTCTCTTTGCCACACTGTCCTTTGCTCACCTACAAGACACAGGCTTTATGACTCAACTTTCTGTTCTGAATGTGGCTTTAAAGCCCATTCGGGTGTCCTTAGGAATTTTCCTATGTGTCAGCTCCTAGGAGACACCCGACTCCAGATGTCTTATTTCTGAACAGTTCTCTGTTCAGTTTAACAAAACACACATTAGGCACCTACTGTGAGGCAGGCGTTGTGCTGCACTTGAAAGATAAAAAGAAAACAAGCTGCAGGCCCTGCTGTCAAGTGCAAGTACAGCAGAGTAGCCCAAGCCAGTGCGTGCAGCCCGCGAGCCTGGTGCTGAAGACTCCAGCCCCAGCCATGCACCTCCACCTGGCTCCACCGAGGTGGTGTTTGAACAAGACTCACTCTCATTCCCTTTATTCTTCTACCCTGTCATGTTCACTTCTTGAGTCCCCTAGGCAGCCTTAACAGCTTGTGCAAATACATCTCCATGCCTGCGCAGAAGTCGTGCAAAATGCATATTGCCATTTTGTGTATATGTATTTAGCTTTTTAATTTGATGTAAATGATCCTGTGTTACATATCCTATTCTATTTTTAACTTTCCTAGGCACTTTTTAAATGATGCATTCACACCAGTGTGAACATCTAGGTTTCCACTTCTAATTGCTGCACAGCGCCCTGTGCTGGGCCTGCTCCAGGTCTTTCGCCATGGAACCTCTAGGTGGCCTCTTGCTCCCACCACCCCAGATCACCACGGCAACATGCTCTGCAGTGCACTTGTGAGTGTGAGGAGTTCCCAGGGAATAGAATTTCTTTATCTAGAAGGCAGAGGGATGGCCAACGACATCCTCATCCCTGAACTCAGAAAATACGGGTCTCCTATGGCCACAGGGGCATGAGAGCTGTGATAGGTTGAGCACCCTGAGAGGAACTGAGTGTCCTGGATCAACCAGGTTGGGCCAGTGTCAATGCAAGGTCTTTATGAGAGACAGGCAGAGGCCACAGAGGGCGTCCGAGTGATCTGCCGATCCAACACTGAGGGCTTTGGCAAAGGAAGGGGCCAGAGGCGAAGGAGCAGGGCAGCCTCTAGAAGTGGAAAAGGAAGGGAGGCAGTCTCCCCTGGATCCTCCAGAGGGAACCAGACCTGCCAACTGGCTTTCAGCCCAGGGAGACCCAGCTCAGACTTCTGACCCCAGAACTGAAGATCACACACGTGCACAGTTTGAAGCAATGGGGTTTGTGCTGGTTTGTAACAGCAGACTCAGGAGGCCCACGCACAACCTATGCCAGGCTGACCTTGACCTAAAGGGTCCCAGGTTGCTCTCAGATTGCCCGAGGGCCCCATGGCACCACATTTGGCCCAATCCAGCTTTCTGATTTCTGTTAGTTTCATAGGTATAAACTGAGCCCCAGACAGTAGGCAGCAGTGTGGGTACTGGCCCCAGTCAGGGCTGAGCATCAGACTCAGTTCCACAGTGCTGTGTGACTCTAGACAAAGTTATTAGTCTCTCTGACCCTAATGTGTCCTCCTCTGTATGACAAAGATAATAATTCTGCCTGCCTCATGAGACTTGTGCGAGGGTTGCCTGGAACCACAAATGTGAAGCCCCGAGAATGTTGCGTGGCAAGTAGTTAGCACCCAATAAATAACTATGATCATGATTCTGTTCATCACTACTATAATTACAATGACATTACAGTTTCCTGTAGTCTTCACATCAGAAGAGAAAGTTTGATTTTTTTTTTTTTCTAATCTATGGTATCCATTTCTGACCTTGTTCTCCTGCTTGGAGAATAATGAATTGCAATCTCTTTTCACATATTTACAAGCAAATGATTTATGCACTATTTTCTAGTAAATCTCCCCTCTCGAGCCCCCCTCTCCCGTGCACACACGCCTATCTCTTATAAAACAGTGGTTTCCTCTCAAGGCCATTCAGGGATGAATGCTCGCTGCAGCTTGCTCTCCTGTCCGACCTATGGACTTCCTCTGCACACTTTTCTAGACTACATAACATACAACAAGGACTATGGGTGACAGAAGCACTGCTCTAGGACTCTGCTGTGAGAAATGGAGGCCCTGGTCAGAAGGCTGGTCATAAAGTAAAGCAGACACCTGGAGGCACTGACAGGGGAGACTAGAAAAGCATTTTTCTAGAGATTTGCTGAGAGTCAAAATGCAGACAGCTTAGAGATCAAGGGAGGGTCTTCCTCACGCAGCCCTGGGTGACCCCACAGGGAAGAGCAGAAAACATGCCTGAATCCATTTTCCTCCTTGGCTTCCCGCTAGAATGGCTCAGCCCCCTGGTCAAAGCCAGAGGGTCAGAGCACTAGCCGAAGCCACAGGACCAGTGCAGGGCCCAGAGCCGGCTGGGGAAGGGAAGGTGGACAAGCAGGAGTTAACCAGCACAGTTCTCACTTTTCAAATGCCGCACACAAGATGGCACACTGGAGATGACTAAATAAAACCCAGGCCTGAGTCCAGGATGACCAAGCAACATAAAACTAGTAAATGTGCTTTCTTTTTCTTTTTTCTTTTTGTTGGGAGTGGGTAATGGGGATTTAACTCAGGGGTACTCGACCACTGAGCCACATCCCCAGCCCTATTTTGTGTTTTATGTAGAAACAGGATCTCACTGAGTTGCTTAGCG
>PVHX01000706.1:120873-204452 GCA_004024805.1 Geosciurus inauris
ACAGGGTCTCACTGAGTTGCTTAGCGCCTCGCCATTGCTGAGGCTGGTTTTGAACTCGCGGTCCTCCTGTCTCAGCCTCCCAAAGTGCTAGGATTACAGGTGTGCGCCACCGCGCCCGGCAATGAACGTGCCTTCTGAGGACTCACTCCCCAGGAGCACAGTGCTGAACTGCTGAGCAAAGGGAAGGTCGGTTGTGGTCTCCATGTTCTGGGGAAGAAGCAGCTGAGCCTTCAACGTGACTTGCTTGAGCAAAGTGCCCAGACAGAGCTGAGCCCCAGCTCTGCGTGTGTTCTGTGGGGTACTTTGTCCACAGCACCTTCTGGTCCTCCCCTTTCAATGTTCAGGACTTTGTCATTGTCAAGGAGATGTTGTTTTCACAGCTGGGTGTTCAAGAGAGCTAAAACTCTCGCAGGCTGCACCCTGCATTCAGCTGGTGACCGGAGCCCGTCTGTGCTGTGTAAGGCCCGGGCACCTGGGAAGCCCAGTGGAGGGCTCGCCTCCCACGACCAGCTGCACACCCAGCAATGGCAGTGGGAGGCAGCTTTTTAGAGGAGCTCCATTTCCGTGGGGATGTTTCCCCTTGATCAGGCTGCTAGTCATTTACAAATGATTCAGAGGGAGGGAATGATAATCGAGTTCCTTTTTGCCTTTTACCTGCATAACTCAAAACTACATTAATTCTCAAATCTCTGTGAATAAATATCCTGGCCTGATAAACCCATTCCCTCAAGAAGGCCCCAGCCATCTTTTCTCAGTTCTCCACTTCACAGACCACAGTTCCTGTTTCAAATCCTTCCCTTGGTAAGAGCCTCCAATTGTGAGGCCCTCTCCCTGTCCCTGACATGGTACTGGAGGCACCTGTGTGGATGCCTGGGTTCTCTACCCTATTGTCCTTCTCTCCTCTTTTTGCTAAACTCAGCTCTTGAAGGTGGTCCTTCCAGCCTGGTCCATGGGGATCCGTTTTAGCACTAGGAACATACGTATATATTCATAAGACTGATTCATAAAATGAAAAGGTAAAAATGATCCCATGTGCTGCCTTCCTTGTGGGTGTTCTTACTGTGTCTGCCCGTGTGGGGGCTGGCTGTCATCTCTGCTGAAGCACTGTTCCTTCTTTCCTAATGGCCTACCCTGTTTCCACCCATAAGATACCCCAAGGCTCCTGGTGGCTTCCTAACGACCATTTCACATGCGCCTTAATCTCTGAGCTTCCAATGCTCCTGACTTCCCTCCTTCCCTCCCCAGCCTTGAAATCGGCCCTCCTATGGCTTCCTTGGTGTGGTGTTCAGTCCTCCACCCACCTCAGTGCTGTACCTTGCCATCTTTCCATTCAGAAAAAGGAGGTGTATCCTTCTGTTGGAGGACATGGTATATGCAGCTGTATTTCCTTGTCTCACATTCTATCATTAGCACTTATTAGCTGTGTAATCTTGGCAAGTTATTGGAAAATTTAATCTGTTTACTCATCTGTAAAATGGGGATAATAATGCTTTGTAGGTTACTAAATGAGTCAATTCATGTAACTATTTAGAATTGTTCTGGAAAATAAGAATTGATGCTTTTAATGTCTACAAGCTGACATTTTCCAACATCCTGGCATCCAAACTGTTAGTTTCTATTGTAGTATAATAAATGACACCAAATTTAGTGACTTAAAAAAAACACAAATTGTGCAACTCTGGAAGTCCTAAATTTTACTGAGTTAAAAACCAAAATGCCAGCAGGGCTGTAGGAGAGAATGCACTTTATGCCTTTTCCAGCTTCAGGAGTACCTCACCATGGGCCCAGGGCCTGCCTCTGCCTGCAGACCCAGCAGCCCAAGCACTTTACCTCCTTGCTCTGCTCTGATGCCTTTGTTATCATGGGAGCTTAGAGGTGCCATTGGGCCTACTGAGATAATCCAGGACTGTGTACTCTCTCAAGGTCACCTAGTTAGCAACTTAATTTCCTTGCCATGTAACCTAACAGGTTGCAGGAATTAGGACGGACGCCTTTTTGAGGAGGCCATTATTTTGCTTGTTGTAAGAATTACTTTCCTAGCTGTGTGTGGCGGCACACATCTGTAATCTCAGTGGCTCAGGAGGCTGACAGGAGTTTTGCAAGTTCTAAGCCAGCCTCAGCAACTTAGCAAAACTCTAAGTAACTTAGTAAGACTCCATTTCTAAATAAAAAAAAAATAGAAAAGGGCTGGGGATGTGGCTCAGTGGTTAAGTGCTCTGGGTTCAATCCCTAGTACCAAATAATAATAATAATAATTAGAATGACTTTTCTTTACATCATTTCTTCAGACAACCATCGGAATCTCTCTGGCTTCAACTACCAGCTCTAAGCAGATTTCTCTTTCTGATTATCCACCCAGTCCCTGTCTTAACTTCAGTCTCAGGCCTGCAGCAAGTTGTAGGTCATCTTTCCTGGACTGCTTTGCACACAAATGCTAATAAACTGGTCAGAATCCTAGGACAAGTTCAATTCCTTCTCCCAGCAGACTTTGTTCTGTAAATGGCTCAAGTTCCCCAGGTCCCTCAATATTTACCAAACCATGAGGAATCTTTCTGCCAACTTCTAGTAAACAGAAATAAATTTCAAAAAGCTTCCATTTGGGCCCAATGGCACACACCTGTCATCCTAGTAGGAGGCAAGGGGATCACAACTTGCCAGCTTCAGCAACTTAGCAAGTCCAAGCTTCAAAGTAAAAGGGGCTGGGGATGTAGCCCAGTGGCAGAGCACCCCAGGGTTCCATCCCCAGCACACACACATGAAAAAAAGCAGAGGTGACTACCTCCCTCAACCTGAGTGGACAGGATACTCTTCAGAATGGTAGTGATTATTTTGCTCAGCGTGGCAGCCAGGGGATATGCCCCGCAGACTCCGACCTTGGGAGCTACCTGAGCAGTCCTCTGCTCGGGCCGTGGCGGAGTTCCAGCTGGGACCAGGCTCCTTTTCAGCTGTTATCACAGAGTTCACAAGGCAGGGGTAGGAGGCAGATCTGTTCCTGGGGTCCTCAGAACTCCTCCAGAGTTGACCTTGGGTCTAGACTCCCCTGAGGTCTGCCAGGACCTTTCTTAGATGGCCGGGCATCTAGGGCTCTTCAGTGTCCTCCCTTCCCTCGCTCCCTCATCCAGGGTCCAGTTTGCCTCTCGGTCTCTTGGTTCTCCCAGGTCTTCTCAGCTTCCTCTTCATTTTCTTTCACCCGGGCGCTTCCCTTAATAAAATCATTGCTCTTTAATCCCAGCTGGCATCTGCTCTCAGGGGACCTGCACTCACGTGTCCGAGGTGGAGGGATGAGGGTCAAGACCTGATGATGAAGTGCGCTTCCCTCGGACTCCCTGGGTTCCGGGAAGACAGAATTTACGATTGCCAGTAAGGGAGCAATCAGACGCCGCGAACTTCCTGGCACCGGGGGAAGAAAGTGGGAGGAAAACGAGATGTTTTAGAAACAACAAAGGGATCTGTGAGACAGGACCGCTGTGAGATGATGTCACACTTGACGTGAAGTGACAGCTAATTGACTACAGATTTGGGAATACTGTGGGGGGGTGTGAGAGGGACTATGCGCAGCACGGGAACAGATGTGTACGCTCACTTCCGAGTGTCTCTCTGAATTCATCTGCCCTGTTCACATTGCACACCGTCCCCCAGCACCTGGGCATGACTGTAAGGGGAACTGGAGTTGTTCATTGACCCCCCAGTAAGAGGAACAGTGGGTGGATTCTGCCAGGGAGCAGAATTTCATCCTTGCAAAGAGCTGTCACCATAGACACCTTATGTGGTGGTGGCTGTACAAAGGTTTCCCGCCATGTGGAAGCTGGACTGGGCAGTCCATAAGCTCTTCCATCTCAGGGATTTGTACAGATTCAACTTTCTTTCAAGCACCTGCTTCAGCAGATTTCCAAACATGGCGACCAACCGAATCACATGAGAGGTTGATATAAATACCCAGGATCTCAAAGGAAGGGCCCGAGGGGAAGATCTACCAGCTTGGATTAAACTATAACCGATACTGGCCAGGTCAGCTTGAAAACTGCACTGTTTTATTGACCAAAATTCAGGGAACTGTGCCAGATTTTAGATTTAGTTCACCCATGTCTTCATGTTGGTAATCTTTTGTGCTGAAGTTGATTTATTTAATGTAATTGAAAGATGTTCATCAGAATCTAACAAGAGTAATTCTAAATTCCAGCTCTGCTACTAAGCTCCTGAGTGATCTTGAATAAGATTTTTAACCTTCAGAAACTCGGTTTTCCTAGCTGTATATGGACAGACATCCTTCCTGGGTTTAGTGAAATGACTGAGTGGGATCACGACAATGGCTGCTGCTAGTCACGGCTCCCGGCATGTCTGTTAGCTCATTTATCCCCGACAACCCTTTGAGGTAGATTCAACTATGGTTCTCATTTTGTAGATGAAGAAATGAGGTACCAAGACGTAAAAAACTTGCTCAAGGTTGCAGGACAAATGAGGGACAGAGCTGAGGTGTAAACCTGGGCAACTTACGCAGCAGCTTTTCTTTTTCAGCCCCCCCCACCACCAGCCTATTGTTATGGGGAGCACTTTACCCAGAGCTTGGAACACACTGCATGCTCGGTAACTATTAGCTCATGATATAATCACTGCTTTTACCCTGGGGCTTACAGTACAGGTGCCACAATTCTCTAGCACCTGCAGTACTCTGATAGCTGCTTACAAAGCCAGAGCGCCTGTGTCTTCATCGTGTGCTCAGCCCTGTCTGGGCGACAGGGAGAAAGCACGCATCCAGACATTTACTTACTGGAACTGGGAACATCAAATTCAGAACCCGTTCCTATTGAATAAGGTCAGTAACTAGTAGGAGTTGCTGTATTTTTCCTAAGCTTGAATAAGAATCCTTACAAAATATGAGCCCTTTAATCCTGATGTTCTTTGACTTCTTTGGGACACACAGGTACCATGCGATCTCCAGTGTCAAGAAGGACTGTTGTGTAATACAAAGGCGGGAGGTGAAAAGCAGCTCTGTTATAACAAAGAGGATTAGGGGCTGATTCAATCTATTCTTCAGGGAAAGTAGAACTCAAGAGATTTTGAAATATATATATAAGACTTGGTAGTTAGTTTCAGAGGAGAATTTGTATCATCAAATTTATCACCTAATGACTCTGGTGAGGATAATAAATAGTGCTTTGGTGACCACTGTGTCCAGTAGACGTTTCCCCAGCTTCCCCTCACTTCCCCTACAGAGAAATTCTTACTCAGGCCCTTTGCAGGTGAATGTGTGGCTTAAGACATGGTCAGGACTGGGGTTAGGCCCAGTTTTGCCTCTTCCCTTTGGGGAGGTGGTGGGCAGGACCCTCACCCTCTCTGAACCTCACGCTCCTTTCTGAACAGCTAACGCCTGCTGTAAAGATGCTGTGGGGCAAAATGTGACGGGACGTAAACACCATGTGCACCTGGGTTAGGGCTCAGCCGCCATTCTGTAGACATCACTGATGTTCGTACAGCGAGGTGGCCTTTCACATCCCTGCACGTGAGCCTCAATAACACTTGGATCCAGAGTGAATCCCAGAATTGACTTCTGTTGGGTTGAGTGACAAACTTCGGACAGTTGATTCAGTGAAAATGAGGGTGCTTTCTCGCAAATGCCTATAACCGGTACTGGCCAGGTCAGCTTCATTTCACCCTCATTTCTCGCAAATGCCTATCAAATACTTATCATCCACCCCATAAATATCTGAAATCCACAGCCACATTCTGCAGCTTGCCAGTTCTCTCAAATTCTCATTGACCCAGAGTCAAAAATACCTCAGAATTTTAGGGCTTAACCACAGCAAGTGTTTCTTCCTTCCCTGTGTGTCTGGAACATACCTGGTCTGAGCTGGGGCCTGGGTGGACTTGGATCTCTACCTTGAGTTGGCCTTAGGTCTGCTTCCCGCATTCCCTGTTCTTCCAGTTATAGCAGCACCGCCAGAGGGAAGCCCATCCGTGCAAACTCACCTCAAGCCTCTGCTTCAATCACATCTAAGATGCTGTGGGTCCAAGCCAGTGATGAGCCTAAGCCCAATTAGGAGACCCCGGCCAGGGCAGAAGGTGCACGGACACTGAAGGGCAGGGAAGAATCAAGATGGTCTCTCTTCCTACTATGCTAGAACTCCAAATTCCTTTATTAATGCTTAACTTTCAAGTTGTGTAGGACAGACTCAGCTGGTAGAGTGACGTCAGCCTATGGGCAGGTCACATGGATCACAAGGGGACAGGCTAGACTCCACCTTGGCTTGATGGAATTAGACTTCAGTGACTCATGCAGGGATTAAAGCGCCCAGCCACGTGCGTGGCACAAAGCAGCCGCTCTAGGTCCATGCTTATTGAAGGGCATGTGGGTCACCTGAAGCACCTCCAGAGAGCGGGACCTTTCCATGTCCTGAAGCAGCCACCATGTTCTCTCCTTTGCGGTCATTGATTTGCTCACAATTAGGCTGCCCCGTCTCCGTTTTTTTCTGAACTTTTTTTTTATTACTTTACCTTTTTACAATTACCACTATATCCCTTAAACTCCCCCAAGAGGAAGGAAAACCACGGGATTAATTAGCTCCCTTTCAAACTTTCAGAGCTGGCCAGTATATGATGTGCTACCACAGTGGCCAGAGTCAACCAAGGAACAGTCTTCTCTGCCTGTTCCCATCACGGGCACAGTCTCAGAGAACTCAGGCACATGAGGATTCCCTTTAGCTGTGTTCTCAACAGAGGACGCTGGGGCTTGCTGTCATTTAGAGACTCAGGGATTTTGTTGGCTCACCCCCCACCCCCTTTACAGGGCTGCATCCTGGGATTTGAAAAGATAGCCTCCCTCTCTCTCAGGAAAGGTGTTTCTCCCTCTGAAGTGTTAATCACAATTGACAAGCCAACAGCCCACCTCTCATCAGTTGCTACCACTAGCTGGCTAGAGTGCCATCCCTCCCCACCAGAGCCCAGCACTGCCACCACCAACTGGAGCAGGGCCGTTTGTTACATCTTGGAGTGATAACACTTCTTCCCTCCTTGAGGACTGATGAGGACCCAAGGCAGCTGGCCCCAAACCAAAGTTCAGAAGTGGCGTGTGCATGCTTATTTTAGAACAAATACTTTTACTGAATGAGACAGGTTGGGTTCTCTCAGGTGAGGAGAGTGGAGGGAACAGGGGTTTTCCTGGCAAATGAGTAAAAATGAGAGGATAAGTGTGGTGACCCTTGAAGTCAGGTGCAGAGGCTGGAGTCGGGAGCTGTGTGGGCAGAGCTAAAACAGCATGGGAGTTTCTAGCAGGGTTGGAAAGGTCCAAAAAGAGAACAAAGAATCAAGAACAAATTCTGAGTTGAAGCTGGATGCTTACTTGGTAGACTAACTTCCCTGGCCTACTACTCTGAGGGTGAAGGCAAAGCCAGGAACAGCATCAGCTCAGGACTTGGCCAGGCAGACGGTATGCGCCTCTTCACATCTCTAGTGCTGAAGACATCAGGCAGCCCCCGAGGGAGCCCTGGGGATGCTAGATAGATGAATTAACTTATTAATAAATGGATGAAACAGTGAACTGCAAAGTTAGCTTGATGTTAAAATATAGGGTGAGCCTTGCACTTAAACAGAAAAGATCAACTTTCAAAAACACACCAAGCTGACCGAGGGCAAGGGAAAGGAAATGAAGAACCAGTGAGCCCGCAGCCTGTACCGAGGACATGCAGAGCTGTAAAGGGGGGAAAAGGCTCCAGGGAATGAGGCTGCCTCAGCACCCATGTTGTGTGGGAGTCACTCACAAGCAGAGCTGTGCTTCCTTGTCTCCCCAGGTGCGTGTAGTTTGCAATTAAAACTCCGTTTATATCAGCAGTCAGTGGTCTTGAATCTTGGCCCACTATGGATGGGTCATTCTGCCGTTAACAAGCTGGTGTTTTGGAGACAAGGAGGAGATCGAGAAGCCATGGTTCTCAGGAGCATCTAGTCCTATAAAATTTATCTGGGAGAGCAATAGCAAGGTTAGCCAGCCAGTGGTGTCCTGAGGCTCAGAATTGCATCATTCAGATCATTCTTTTTCTCTGGCACTTCTGCTGAAAAGAGCCCAGAGCCCAGACCAGGCTGTGCCAACCAACAATGTTATGGAGATTTTCTCTTCCCTAGTAACACGAAATGAGGAAACCCAGCACCGTGATGTCTTCAGAGTTCAAGGTAACGCCCGGGTTTATACTTGACCGTCTGAGCTCAACCCCCTAGGGAGAAGTGGCTCATTTGTCCGCATCTTGATCAGTTTTCTTTTTAACCAAGTATTGTGTATTACATTTAAACCTCACTTTAATCCCTTAGTTTCATATGAAACTGACCTTGTTAAAATCCCTGGGATCCAATTACAGCAAAGTTCTCAGGACCTGCTCGCCACTCAACAGCAGCTGAGCAGAGTCCTCATCTGCTCCCAGCCTCTCCTGCCAGCTCCCCTCGATGGCCATGTCTTATTGCAAGGTTTCAAAGCACAGATTCTTTTCTTGTCAACCAATGTCCTCATTTCAGCTGGCCACATGCATATCTGTACGCTGGGTCACATCACGGTTTTCTTCTCTTTCCCCGCATCCTCCTTTTGTCTGAATGTCTCAGCGATGTCTCTCTGACCCAACTCCAATGCCCTAGAAGTCAAGGAACCAGCTGGAAATCACTCTCAAATTCAGCATTTTTTAAGTTTACCTTTGGGATGGGGAAAAGCAAAGATTCTAGAACAAAGTATTCAAATGACACTTCAACAATGGCGATGTCATCATGCCACGCGCAGAGCAGCTCAGCGCGGAGGAAACAGTGATACGTGTTGGCTGTTCCCCATCTCGGCCACCGTCCTGCCTACGTGCAGCCCGTCACATGAGTACACTGCCCTGTGTCCCTCTTGTGCTTGTTATTCAAGATTTCAAATGGCTCGCATGACAGTCTCACAAAGGAATTCAAGAAGGCCCTGTGTTTTCTTAGTATGGCCCCTTTAGCAGACTTCAGTCCCAAGGCCCATCAATATATTGACTCAAGAACAAAAGGAAAGTTTTCATTTCACTGATCAGTGGCCTGGTTTGAGAGCAATTTTGAAATCATCCTGGGCTCACTGGGGAAGGGGCGGTGAAGGTGCCTACATGAGGGGGGCACCAGGAGGCAATGGCCACATCTCTGCCTGCACCTGCCTCTGTGATTGGGGGAAGCCCAGAAGCAGGTGTGCCTCATTACCCGTGGGCTGACCACCTTGCACAGAGGCCTTTTCCTAACCAACAGTGACCTCTTAGATGGTGGGAAAACCTTTCAAGCAAATAGCAACATACTCACAGAGAGTTCGCCATAGCAACACCCATCTGAAACACCGATCACGCGCCCTTTTAGGTATCTCATGGGTCATAATCATAATGATTTTATTGTTGACAAAAGACAAATTTAAGGCAAAAATTGAAATATGTTAAAAACATGTATGTTAATATGCCTTACTTTTTATGCAAGATGTAGACAGCATTTTGATATAAATTGGCTAACACGTGGATTCATCTTCAACTCCAATTCCAACTCCTTCATCTTCAGTTGCCACCAACTCTGAGGCCACTGTCCAGTCTGGCTTCTTATCTCTTTCTTGCTCTGCTCAAGTCCAATTTAGCACCTCTAAAACCACTCTCCTCCCCAGTCCCTCGTCCCATCACCACCTCAAGGACATACTGTGTCAACGTTTCCCTTGGCATATGGGTGCTGCAATGAGTTATTGAGGGAAAACCCTGCTCCAGGGCCATGATCCCTCAGCTGCTGATGTGAACGTTGTGTGGGGCACAGCGTAAGCTGAAGAACTCCAGATCTCAGCAACATCAGCGAGTGTGCCAAGAGCAGGTTGGACTGCAGATGTTTGAGCACAGCCCATCTTCCCTTGAGCATAGCAGAGGTAAAGGGGACGAGAAATTTAGATTTTTAAATCTGCCAATTTAACAAACCCATTCCATGTCATTCTGAGAATGCCAGTGGAAGACCACACAGAGTCACCAGAAAAATCTCCCTTAATCAGAAGCATATAGTGTATGAGCCGGAGGACCAATTCAGTCAAAAGCATTAGGAAAAGGTGAGGAAGTCGTTTCTGGCAGATGACACAAAGAAAGTGTGTTTTCACTGATTGTGGCTGAGGAAGCCAAAGAGCATTTCCTGGAGGCAACACTGATCTGGTTAGCTTCAGGAAGCCCTTGCCTCCCTGGTGCTATAAAAGGAAGTGAGGAGCTTTGGAATGGTACCAGCAGGAGGCTCCAGCCCAGCTCTGCCGTGAGCCCGCGGGGCAGATGCTCACCTGTCTGAGCTGTGATGTCCTCATGTGGGAGATGAGGAGGTTGGCTTGGAATGAGTAGTTTTCGAACTTTACTGAGCATCGGAATGACCTGGGGTGCTTGCAAGACAAAATGCCAATTCTTGAGGCTCCATGCACTGGACATTCTGATAAATACAGTCAGCGGTAAGTACATGAATATGTAAAGCACCCCTTCAGGCTAGAGTCACTGTAATTGGACCTTGATGCTAAACTTGGAGAAAAGCTGAATTGCAACCAGTCAAGGGGCTGGTGGGAGTAAGCCACCGAACCTCAGAGAGGATCTTACATGTGAGTAGACCAGAAGGTTACAGTGTTCCGGAATCATATCCCCGAGGACAAAAATTTTGCCTCAATGTTTACAAATCAATATCTTGGTCTGCTTTCACTAATTGGTCTCAACTCACCTAGATGTTAAAGCGGACATATACACAGAAACAGTTGTATTATGGTTCTTGTCATCAAGGAGATTAAAATCTATTTGAAATCAAGAAACAAATAGGCAGTAAACCCCATAAGATGTAAATGGTAATGGGAAGAAATTAGGAGAAACAGAAAATCAGTCCAGACTGGGATGGTATCATCTGGATAGAAATGAAGATAGAAATGCCACCCATGTTGGCCATGTCCTTGACAGAGAAGGGATGGGACTTGAAAGGTTTAGTGACCCTGGCTGGGACAACCCCACCTATCCATCTGCTCCAGGCTGCTCGAAGTCCAGTGGCCAAAGCAGTGTCTTCTTTGAGGCAGGGCTTATAGGGGCCACACCAACTTTTTTTTCTTTCTTCAGGACTTCTAGGCCCCATCTTCCTATTTGCACGTTGGTTCTTAATACAGTTACTCTGATGACATTCTGCTTCCTGCTCTTGTTACCTGTTTCCTTCTATAACATGTGACAAATTTACATTGTTTCTCCCAAGGCAGCCTGGGTACCATTTCGGGGCACCATTACTCCTTTAACTCAGAACCTTTGACATGGTACCTAGGCATTCATCAACCTGGCAGTACTGACTTAGATTGTGGCAGATTCGGAGTCAATACTGGCTTTGCCTCCGTCAAAGCAGAAAAGTAAAGACAAGTCCAGGGAGAGAGAAGTGTGTTGGCGGATGGGTGACAACTCTGGGAATCCCTCTGAGACTTCCCTGCCAGCCTCGTTTTCAAACCCAAATCCACCTCCATTGCCAGGTAGTGCTTTTTGGTGCTGGCTGAGGACTCGCCACACAAAAACTTATTTTAGATTAATAGTAAATAGCAGCAGTGGAGTCCTTAGGAGGGGGTGCGGCATTAGACCATGGCTTGTTCTCAGACCTGCCGCAGCTCACACAGGCTGTAGGTGTGCGCTTCTCACAGAGGGGGGACAGAGTCTGTACCATTGCATTGAGAAACAGGAAGCAGGCCGCTGAGACGGAGGCTGGCAGACAGCCTGTGCAGGAAGCTGCGAGGGTTTCCAGGATGCGTCTTGAGGGGCTTAGTCTGGTGGGGTCATGATCACTCAACAAGCATTCCATGGTTTGGTACCTAGAGAGGAGCTGCAGAGATGGAGCTGGGTGGGGGACGCACTCTCCCCACTGGCACCCCAAGGGCCCACAATCCCTGATTCCTTCCCAGTGTCCCTCCTCAGGGATGGAGACGCCTTCTGCAGAGCTACCCCTTCCCTCTGGCGCTGGTCTCAGGAGAGGAACAGCATCTGGCACCCACCCTCCCTCTAATTACCCATCTGTTTGTGGGGAGGGAAGGACTGTTTAGTTTCCCTTCCCAAACATTTTCCCGTGGTGAGGTGTGACCACAGCAGCTGCCGCTCTCAGCTAGCCTCACCACGGGCACCACGCTCGCTCCAGGCATACTGCTCAGCTGGCGCCCGGGGCCCTGGCAGTCTGCCTGGCAGCTGAAGCCCTGGGTCTGTAACTCCTGCTCGTCTCCACTCTGTGCACCCTGACCCTTGCCTGGGATGGACCCCACTTCTGGGTGGCTCACTGATGCAGTGCCATGGAGCCTCCCTTGGGTGCTGAGATCCCCTTTACGTGGGCTCAGGAGTCTGCCTGCCTGGCACTGGCTCACAGTTTCTGTTGGCACCAGAGACCCCACAGGGTGTAGTTTCACATGCCATTTCCTGCCCTGAGCTCCACTGGTGACTGCTCAGCTGATTATCCCTGCTCTGGAAGCCATGTTTAGAAAGAGCTAATGTGCCAACAAAATTGCATTTAATAAGCAATCATTTATTCATTTCCCATTTTGAATAATTAATCCAGGTCTTTGTAAGAGACAGAAACTCTTACTAGCCTTTGAAAAATGGGACGGTCAAAGTAAATTGCTGTGATTCAAGCCTCATTTTTTAGCTGGCCCAGAGGATCTGGCTATGGAGAACTTTGACTGTTTAGTTCTTTTTTTTTTTTTTTTTTGAAATGCTGAAGCATTTCAGACCACTAATACCTGGGTATAGTGGTTAAAGAAATAATTTTGGACATAGAAACATAGAGTTAGATTCCACTTGACCTTGTGTTAGATATATGACCTTGGGAATGACCTGAACTTGATGCAACTTAATTTCCTCATAGATAAAATTAGGATAATTATACTATTGATTTTGTAGGACTAACATAAGATAAAATGCATGATATTCACAAAGTACTTAGTACAGACAGGCATGAAGCAAGAAATCAATGAAGGTTACCTGCTACTACTTCCACTTCCAACCTTTTGATCATCATTATCAGTTACCACCACAACTGAAGAGGCTCGGGAATGGCAGATCCCATTAGGAACCTCTATTCTTGGGTGAATAGTGTTGGAACTTACCTGTCACTGGGACTCCTCAACATTCCCACCATCTCTCTCCATTCTCTCTTCTTCCATAGCAGTAGTAATTATAGCTGAGTATATAGTCACTCAGCCATAGACTCCTTTTTCAAGCCACCTTGGCCTCTAGGTGTGGCCAGGTAATTGAGTGCCACTTGAGTGGCATAATGTTTGCACTGTAAGGTGTGCCCTGTTTTTCTGCTCTTTTCCAGCACATGGACATGGTGGTGAGTCATGTTCACTAAGTAAGAAGAACAGCATGCTGGAGATGGCATGGTGACAACACGTGTCCCCACTACTGTAAAGCCACCCGTCCAATTCTGGACCTGGACTGTTACATGCAGGAGACAGAAACCTCTTGGTTGCTTTAAACTACTGAATCTTGGGGTCATTTATTACAATAATAGAGTATAGCCTAAAAACATGCCAAACATCTCTTTTCAAAATGTATCTGATATTTCTCCAGTTATACAAGTTCCTAAAGTCCAGAGTCATATTCCCCTGGCACATGGTGACCAACTGTTGATGGGATAAAGCTAGATGGTGCCAAGGACTGTGCTGCACCCACTGAGAAGAAAGACCATCGCCCCTCAAGGGCTGCAGGGAGTCTGTGTTTTGACCTGTGAGGAGGCAGGCTGTGCTCATGCTGCGCACGGTGGCGAGAGGAAGGTCTTAGCACAATCCGCACAGCCTCCTCAGACCACTTGCTACTGTTTGTCAGGTGGGGTTTGAAGCTGGATGGACCTGGAAAGTGTCCATCTTCCAGATTTCTCCCTTGTTTGTCTCTGTGGCTCTGCCTTGCAGGGCTGAAATGCATAGAGAGCAAAAACATAACAAAGAGAAGCCTTTGTGCAGAGGAAATAATGCTTCAATTTTAGAAAGAAAGGCAATTAGTCACTTGAGGTCTTCCAAGTGGGGCAGTGACTGGGAGGTTATTACATTCCTTTCCTGCAGTTCATCTGAGGCACTTAAGAAATAATCAAAACTGTGAGCAGTAATAAAAAAAGAACAAACCCCCTTCCTTCCCACCACTGCCTTACCCCATGAGTCATCAACTTCCTGAACTGGAAGGACACCGAGCTTCATGGGTATAAGGACTTCAGCTCTGAGAAAAATGTGTGCTGCTTTATATGGAAATCTTCAAAAGCCTTATAAGGAGGTAAAATTGAGAGAACTGCAGCTCAGAGATATGACAAAATTTACCGAGAGTGACTTGGAAAATCATAGTAAAGGTGATGATGGTGATGATGGTGGTGGTGGTGATGGTGATGTTGATGGTGATGGTGATGATGGTAGTGGTAATAATGGTGATTATGATGATGGTGGTGAAGGTGATAATGATGGAGACAGTGATGGTGGTCATGATGGAGGTGATGGTTGTGGTAGTACTTGTGGAGGTGATGGTAATCATTATGGTAATAATGGTGATGATGGCAATGTTGGTGGTTGAGGTGATGGTGGTAGTGGTGATAGTGATGGTGGTGGTGATGGTGGTGCTGATGGTGATGGTGGTGATCATGATGGTGGTCGTGATGATGCCGCCTTCTCTAGATTCATTATAGTGCTAAACATTTTAACTTCAGGCAAATATGAAAACTTAAAGAGCTCAGTGATGTGTTCACCTTTATAAGTGTTCGGTAATTATCAGCTTCAAAGGAGTGAGATAATATCTTTAGGTCAAAATTTAAGGGGAGTTCCCCCAAAACTCAATAATCAAATAATATTTTAATGCAATATTTTATAAAAATAAAAATTAAAGTAAAATGCATTTGAATCCAAACATCAATGTTTTAAATAAAAAGGAGACACCAGTACTTGCACAGTTCATCCCATGTGCCACCTCCTAAGCCCTTCCCTTAGCTAATGATAATTTTATGTCATCCTAAAATGGTCTTGAGCCTGAGCTGTTCTTATCCCCATCTTATGGATGAAAATACAGAGGCTCAGTGGTTTTTCTGCAATCACACAGCTCGGTATGGAAGCCCTGGGATTCAAACTTGGACATACCTCAAATAGAAGTTCAAGTTTTGCCTAATGTTCTACCTGCCTTCTAACATAAGTTCTTCTCATGTCACTACAATATTCACTATTGTTTTCTTTTGTGTGTGTGTGTGTGTGTGTGTACTAGAGATTAAACCAGTAGGCCAAATCCCCAGCTCTTTTTATTATTTTTATTTAAAGACAGGATCTCACTAAGTTGCCCAGGCTGGCCTTGAATTTGCAATCCTTCTATCTCAGCTTCTGGAGTTGCTGGGATTACAGGCATGTGCCACTGTGACCAGCAGTTATTTTTAAATGATAGAGAATAAAAGAGAATAACTGCCGGCTGCACTTCTTATCAGACCAATAATGCCAGCTAAGGTGATAATGATGCTGTGGAACTTTGAGAATGTGCATTTATTAAACACCCGCTCATTTACATAATCCGTTCAACCCGCTCAGGAGCTCTGTGCAGAGGGCATCAGAGTTGTATTCCACAGACGGAGCCTTAGCATCTGAGTTGGTGACCCATCAGCCCCTCTGCAGAAGAGCTGGAGACCAGCGTGAGAGTTCCAGGCTGGCATGACACTGTCCCTTCTACTCCCTGCTGCCTGCATTTGTCCCTGGAGCCCCACACTCGTTATAATTCAGCAGAGGAGCCCTCCTTGGAGATATCCAGTTTGCTTGTACCATTTTCCCTTGTATTACTATGTCCTCAAATGCATTAGCATGTCAATTATAATAGCATCTTGAATCTTGTGTGATTTTTAATTCAGCATGCATTAACTGAAGATATTCTGGAAAGCAGAGGGAACAAACAAAGAAACAAACATTTCCATCCTTTAGAAATAAGCAGAGATGTCATTTCAATGAGGTTTTTTTTCCTAATGTTTTAGCTTGTTTTATTTAGGGTGACTTGCTTTTCTCTGTCTCCTTGTAGTAACAGACCATGGTGACAAGAGCCCAAGGGAGATCCCAGGGTAGGATTCCCTGGACTTCTGTTCTCACTCTGCCAGGACCTCGCTCCATCCACTTCTCACCCGACTCTTAGCTTCCCCAGCAGGCCCTTCTCCTGGGTTGCCTTCCTCTGCTATGAACTAATGGGTGTCACCCAGCTCGCCAACAAAGAAGCATTGCACATCCTCAGAGTAAAACAGACCTCCACACACACACTGAACATCATTCTAGGTTTTCACAGCCTCCCCTGCATTTTATTCATGCATCTCCTGAATTCAGTGGAGCCCAGCAGAAGAACCAAGCAACTTAACTTCCCTTTGATTCTTCTTTCCAAGAGATATGTCCTTTTTTATTTCTAACTGTTAATTGCTTTTCTGCTTTGTTTTGTTTTGTTTTGTTTTGCAGTCCTGGGGCTTAAACTCAGGGCCTCAAGTATGCTAGGCAAGTTCTCCACCACTGACATATATCCCCAGTCCTTTTATAAATTTTATTTTGAGACAGAGTTGCCCATTCTGGCCTTGAACTTGCCATCCTCCTGCCTCAGCCTTAGAGCTGTGGGGACTGCAGGCATGTGTAGCTGTGCCCAACACTTTCTTTAGTCATTGGTTCACATGAGTCACAACCTGAGAACTTTTAACAAAGCATTCTATAGCCACCTCTAGGTTATACAATTAGGACAGCCACATCCCCTTCCTCTTTGATTTTGTTTAACAAGGATCTAACATTGTATATAGATACCTAATGCATGTTTTTGTATATGTACATGTTTTAACATCAAGATAAATTCTTAATGGTACCAAGACATGTGTTTAAGGAAACCATAAAACACTAGAAGAAATCAATTGGAGGTGAATTTTTTAATAATCTTGTGATTAGGTAGACTTTAAGCATGTCATCCAAAGTCAAAACTGCAAGCTGAAAAATTATGTAATTGACCGCATAAAATGTTAATGCTTCTGTGTAATAAAAAAGCTCTGTAAGTATTAAAGCAAATGACATGACGAAAAAATATTTGCAGAATGTATCCCAGAGGAAAGGGTGTCTTCTCAGCAGTGTGTCCTTGGGCACATCTTCAATCTCTACCTCTCTTTCCTCATCAGTAAAGTGGGGCCAACAATGCTGCCTCGGGGGTTCTCACGAGAAGCAGATGGGATGAAGTAATACGTAACAGTGGTTCTGAACCAGGGGTGATTGTGCCCCCCCAGGAGGCCTTCGACAATATCTAATGGTGTTTTTGATTGTTACGACAGGGGTTTTCCTCTGGTGTTTGATGGGTAGTGGTCAGAGTTGCTGTTGGACATTCTGCAGTACAGAGAGCATCCACGTGTAGCAAAGAAGTCTCCTCCTGGGATGCCTCTGTGGTGTGACAGGACAATTCTGGTCTCCACAGAGGAAGTTGCAGCCCTCTTAGTGCCTGATCTGTGCTCCCTCAGAGGACCTGGTCACGCCTTTTCCCATCTGTCTCTGTCATATCCCTGTCCTGGGTGCATCCACTGCACACCCTTTATCTCTTAAGGACAAAGGACCATTTGAGATACGTCCTCCTCATGCAGTGTCCATTTTCCTGCATGCTGACCCCTCCACCTTCCACTCCCAGCCGGCCAATGGTACCTCCTCTCCCAGATGTCACTCATTTCTCTCAAATCCCAGAGCACTTGCCTCATGAATCTCCCTGCCCTCATTTGGTGCTTTTCACCTGGTTATGTGAGGACGTCCTCCAGATCTGCTTGAGGAAGAAGATGACTTTGTACTCACTCTAAACCCACACAGAGGAGGCCAGGAGCTGGTGGTGTTCACTGAACCGTTTCGGTGATTCCGGTTCTTGATCCGTCTTGTGACTGAGAACATTCACAGCCCTCTGTGTGGACTGCTTAGCATTTGTCATCTTGTATGGTTTGATTTCCTCCAACCCACTGAAATGAGTTCACTGTGCAAATGAGAGTTATTTGGTATGTTCCAGCAAATAGTGTCCTGCACTGATAATGGCTAATTTGTCATCTCTTCTTGCTCTGGTGGGGCAAAATTCAAATTGCCATTGCTGGCATGAACGTGGAGCCACCAGATCATGGCCAGCACCTCAGTTCCGTCGCTGCCACTTTCTTTTCAATTTAGGAAAAGTAGAAATTGACTGGGAGGCATTTATGGAAATCAGAATGGTTCTGAGGAATTATGTGGCGACTGTGTTAATGGACGTGCCACTGTGAGAAATGAATCCCACATTTCGCTTCTCCTGTCAGAGGTTCTACATTCCGTTTACATCTGCTGTGACTGGATCTGACAGGGGACATTTGATGTAAAGTCTGCTTTGTGCATGGTGGTGAATCCCGTCCAGTCCTCAGGCCCCCACGGGCCATCATAGCAATGACCACTTTTAATTGGGGGAGCTACGGGGCTCTGCCTGGGTGGGGAGAATGTGCCACACTCTCTCACCAAATTCCTCAGGAAAGCAGTACACCCAGGCTCATGATACAACAGGCAGAGGGCAAAGGGAAGGGAGCTCTCCAAAGTCCCTACATCCCAGGGACTATTGGTATTAGACTCAATTCATTTATCCAGCAAACACGAGCTGGGCACCTTGAGGTACTTACTTTCTCGTACGCATTGATGATGCAGCATAGATGTAGTAGGGTGCATATGGCCCCCAAAAGATTCTAACCCCTGGAACCTGTGCATGTGACCTTATTTGAGGAAAGTGTCTTTGTAGATGTAATGAAGTTAGGGATATCATGATGAAATGGCCCTGGATAGTCAAACGGGGCCCTGAACCCAACAGCAGTGTCCTTTTAAGAGACATACTAGGAGCAATGTGGGGAGAAGGAAAAAGACAGGGGAAGATGCACCAGAGGCTGGAGGAGGCCTGGATGGAATCTCGCTGGGGGCTCTGGAGGAAGTGTGCCAGCACCTTGCTCTTGCAGCCTACAGAACCAGAAAAGAGTAACTTGCTATTGTTTTTTAAGTCCCCAAGTCTGTGGTCATCTGTTGCAGTGGCCACAGGAAACTAGTGCCATGGGTCACACAGATGAAGACCTCTGCCATGGCAATGCTTTTGCTCTGGCAGGAAACACGTCGAGCTCAGTAGGCATTGGACTGTGATCTTTTGACAGCTACAATGCTGGAGAAAGGGGCTGGGCTGCGGGAAGGGACCACATTGGAAAGGGAGTGGCCATCAGCAAGACCTTAGCAAGAAGGGGCGTTTGTGCAGAGATGGGAAGGTGATGAGGAGTTACATTGCGAGGGTATCAGGAAGGAACTTTGTTGAGACAGAGGTAAATGCAGTTGCAAAGGCCCTGAGACTGGAACGTGCCTCGTGCATGGAATGTAAAGAAGCAAAGGTGAGAACTTGTCAGGTGGAAGGAAGCCTGGCTGTGTTTGTCCATGTACCTGACACGTGTCTGATGAGCGGGCACCACAGGTGTTATCTGATGGCATTCTCGCAATAGTATGGAGAGGAACGTCTGAGAGCCCCACTTATACATGAAAGCACCAACATGAGGCTCAGGGTGGCTCTCACATATGGCGGCACTGGGACAGGAATCAAAATTGGATGCCAAACTCAATGTCCTTTCCCCAACACTCAACAACTTACACAAATATTTATCTTATTTAAAATTTGTCTGCAGTATTCAGTCCCCCATGACATTCTTGATAAGCCCCACTTACCTGAGTCCAGTGAAAGTGTGTTTTGCATGAAGAGTTGCTTTAGGGTGGCAGGACAGGCTGTGACTTTAGAAAAGGTCAAGGGCCACAGATGGCCATATCTCATGATGTCTTCAGAATGTCACAGTAGCTTTGTGACCACAGGTGGCACTGGACTGATCATTTGTCTTCTTAGGTGACTTACCTATTCTTTATTTGACATATCAAAAGCCAGATTCATAAACAGGGACAAAATAAGTTGTGCTGTGTAAAGAGAATAAACACGAAATCAGGCTAGCTGCATATTTTCATGGATGTAGCAACTGAACATGCCAAAGGAACAGAGAGGGCACTTTGTTCTTACCTAGTGACTTCAGCTCTCAGACTTCAGGGGTTCAGGGGATCACTGCATGCCTCGTCCTGGGGGGCGACTGGGGGAGCAATGGCAAGGCAGAGTAGAGCTCCGCCCACTCTGCCACCAGCCGAGAGCACGCAGGCCACCCTCGGCACCTCCACTGCTCTGCGGCAGGGTCTCTGCCTGTTGCTGGGTGTGACACTGCCTCTCCTAACTAGTTCTCTATGAACAGGAACTTCCGTGTTCACAGTGTCTCTCTCCTGCTTCTTTTATGTTTCCCTTGGTTGGTTGTGGGGACATCCTCAGTGGACTTGCTTCATGGAATCGCTGGAGTTGTCATACTAATAGAGGAAGATGCGGGGGGGTTGAGACAACGGATGAGTCAGCCCGAGGCAGACTTTCTGCAAGTGCTCCTCAGAAAAGGTGACGTCAGTCCATGAGAGGGAAATGCTGCCTGATGAAGACGTGTCCATGCACTGGGGACAGGGCTGTGGAACCAGCTTGGCGGCAGCAGTATGCCACCCTCTCCTGACCCAGTGGCACCAGTGCACTCCTACAGCCATTCTGGTAGAGGGTGGGGACCAGGAGGGCTGCGGTCAGCTCTGGAGACTCAAAAGGACATGTGTGTTGGGAGCAACTCTGACCATACCGGCTCAGATCTGGGCACCCACACTAGTCAGGACATAGGATAAAAGCTGTAATAAAAGAAGCTCTAAAAATAGAAGCTTAAACAAAATAGAATAGAGTTCTTCCTTATAAACCAGTACAGGGGGCTACCTGACTCTCCTTAGTGTCCTTGAGGATCCTATGTTTGGAAAAGGTCAAGGGCTATGGATCGCCATCTCTCATGACGTCTTCAGCAAGTTGCAGTAGTCTTTTGACCCCAAGCAGCATTGGACTGAGAGTTTATTGGACCTGTCCTGTCACCTCTGGGTGCTGTCCTGTTTCCAATGTCCAACACCAAGGCCTAGCTTCTGAAAGCCAAGAGACTTGGTTAAGGGGACAGGGTGAAGAGCAGAAGAGCAGCCTCCTTTCAGGGAACACTGACTGTAGGACCCTCTCTTATTTCCCTTCATCCCCTATTGGTCAGATCAAGGTCACATGCCCAGCTACAATGGAGGCTGGGAATTATGGTTTCTAGGCAGCAGCCATATGCCAGGTAAACCCCAGAAGGTGGAGGAGGTGAGATTCCATAACTATAGAAAGGCACAGCCCTAACCAGAGGCTCTGTACTGTGAGATACTGCTGGATTCGGGATGAATATTTTGCTGTCTCCTCTTAGAGCTTAAATTAGAAGGGAGACTTTCTCTACCAAAGCCAAAGCCCTTCGGGCTCCAGGCCTTTCTTACTCTTAAGATTTCTCCGTCTTCTTTTCGTCTCCTTCCAGCCCCTCATGGGCACACTGAAGTGCAGTGCTGGCTTAGCTGCTGGCAAGGGACCCTGAAGGTCAGTGCCAGGGGCCCCTCTGAGCCAGTCACTCCAACAAGGGGCACAGCCTTTCAGATGTTCAGTTTCCAGGTAGAACAACAGCTTTCTAATTGCAGAGGACAAAGGAAAACCTCCATTTGTTCCTGTGTATGTCTTCTTATAACACTCTTGATAAATAGGAGCTGTGTTGCACACACAGTTCACTCCAGAAACAAGGTTGGGTCCTCACCACAGCTGCTGAGACCCTTCTCACCAAGGGCACCCTGGCCGATTCTCTATCTCAGATGCGAGGGAAGCCTTTTGCTTCTTCTGCTTTCTTTTGTTTTGATTTATTTCTTTAAAAGAATGTTGATAGTGGGTTGGGTCCTTAACGATAACTCCTGACGGGGCATTTAAGTGACCTCACAGAAATTATGTGATAATTTTAAGATTATCCTGTCAACTGGTTCAAAATGAAAGCTTTAAAAATATGACTTCTGCTGTACCATTCAGAAGATCTTCAGCCTAGCATCAGAGTTTTTGTTTGTTTGTTTTTAATGTGACAGAAGTCCTTAACTGCAACTGATGACATAAATTAAAATTGTTTTAAAATGTACTAAATCCAGGAGCGCCACTGCATTTCCTGTCCTCGAGGTCATAGTTTAAGAGGGCTTGTGTTTTAGTTGGACAACCTCGAGCTCAGCTGTCCCTTAATTTAAAATTTTAGGCAATTTCCACTTTCTGAAAGCTCAATGGGGTACATTTTCAATGGAAAACAAAAAAGGAAGCCCCCACACAGTTGTTAATTGCCATGAAAGAGCTGATTGCCCCTTAGGGGTATGTTTTTAGATCCAAGTGATAATGTAACCTTTTGTTAATACAGAGAAAGAAAAAACTTGATCTGAGATGCCTTCTCCCAGGTGCATAAGAAAACAAAATTCAGACATGTCTCATAAATGGTTTTGAAGGACACAACTTACTCTCCCCCAAGGCAGCTCCTTTGTGAAAAATGCCAAAGCCTTCCTTTCTGGGGCAATCCAAAGGCTAAGCCTGCAGAATATGCAGATGGGGGGTGGGCGAGGCTGGCCAGGCCCAGGAGTTGGTACAGCTTTAGTACCACCCTTCTCCGCGGTGTGTTTCGCGTCTTTGTGGACAGCACATGTCCAAACAAGGACCATTCACTTTTAGAATCACACTTTGCCCTGAGAGAGTCTAAACAAGAAAATAATGATGAAGTAGCTGTGACTGTGGGAGTCTATGGGGAGTCAGGCATTCCTATGAATGCTTCTTTTCAGCATGGTGGCAATTTTATTTTCAGAAATCTGTTTTATTCCAATAAGGTGGTTAGAATAGACTAACTCCAATTCCTGAAATTCGCTCCATTAAGAACAACCTGATTCACCATTAACATTCTGCCCCATCCGACTTCCTCTAGAACACCTGGGCTTAGAGGGAATCCAGGGAGGGATTCAGTCTATCCTGGGCACTGTGATGAGCAGTCTCTAAGCACAGTCTCTCTTCCTCTTCGCTATGACCCCATCCCCATGGGTTATGTGTCAGCATGAAACCCATCTTTCAGATGAGGAAACGGAAGTTCAGAAGGCACATGAGGACTGGGGGTGCAGCTCAGTCGTGGAGCACTTGCCCAGCACGTGGGAGGCCTTGGGTTCCATCCCCAGCACCATAAAACAAAATCAAAACAAAACAAAAAAAGTGGATTAACTTGGCCAAGATATGTAACTGGTCAAGTTTTATCCAGAATCTGATCCGAGCCCTGTTCCAGAGTTATCCCCACACTCTGCTGCTTCCCTGAGAAAACTTTAGGGGCTAAAACACATCTTGTAAGAAAAAGGCCTTAAAATCATAGTGCATTTGATTTTCTCATTTTCGTTTTTTTCCATTGTCAGGCCTGGGCAGACAACGGCAGCCAAAGGTCATATTATAATATATCTCCTTTTCCTCCACTCATCCTACCTACCTGCCTACCTACCTACACAGCAGTTTTTGTTTATCTGTAAGGGATTGATGGCTGACAATAGCTAAGGAAAGGAATGAAAATCCCTCCCTTCCTTGATTGAGTCACTGTGTACAGGGAGCTGCCGGTACCATGTGCTTCAAGCTTTCACGACATCCCGAGCTTGCGTTCTAGTGAAAGAGGCTGGTGGTAAATAGTATCGTGAGAAACACACGGTGGGGTGCATCGTGATAATGGTAAATGCTGATGACAAAATACGGCCGAGAAATGCCAGAGTGTGGATGTGTTGAAATGGTAAATGATATGTCCAGAGAAGGCCAGATAACCAAGGGGACCTTGGAGTGACCACTAAAGGAAGTTAAGTGTGGCAAGAGAAGCTTTGAAAGTGCAGGAGAAGCTCACAGAGGGTAGAAGGTGTGGGAGATGCCAAGGTCCTGGGGCACAAGCATGCCTGGGAGTTGGAGGAAGAACCAGCTGGCCCATGGGGCTGAGCGATTAAGTGATAGCAAGAGCAGAGACAGGGCAGTCAGCAAACCAGATCATGTGGCGTGTTGTAGGGTGGCCCAGTGACTCGATGAGGAGCTTAGGGTCAGAGGAGTGACATGTTGGAGATCTCCTCCCTGTGTTGAGGCCGCTGGAGGTGAGTGGGCCTGGGAGTCCAGTGAAGAGCTTGCTGCAGAGGCCCAGGCACGAGGCAATGGTGGGCCCAGTGGGCCTTCCTTTCTTTTTAGCGCCGCTTCTGTCATTTCTATGTCATAGATTCATGCAGCAAGCCTGTCTCGTTGAAGAGAATGACTGACTGAAGACACTCACAGGAGCCTGGGCATTAGTGCTCACTCTACAGCACCTTCTAAGGCATATCTCCCAGGAAGGCTCGTCTCCTCCTGAGAACAGTCGCCAACGTACAGCCCTTTCAATGGAAGCAGAGAGGATCAATAAGAGCTATTTTTCATTTGCTTAGATTATGAAGTTTATTACAGAAAAGTGCAGGGAACAGACTGCGGTTGAGTTGATTATTTTAATAAGTTACGCTGCAGCTCTCTCTTAGGTGTCTTCCTCTACAGCGTGTGCTTCCCAGGATCCTATTTCCTGAGACAATTCTAGGCAATAGGTATCATTACTTCCATTTTACCGAACAGGAAATTGAGGGTCAGAGATGTCATGCAAAATCTTGCAGAGCTGGGAGACAGCACTCTCTATATCTGAAACTAGGATCGCCTGGCTCCAAAGCTGATATTCTCTCCTTGTAGTTAATGGATTTAAAAAAAAATTAGTATCAAATAGTGCATATTTAAAATTGGATAATGGGTATTTAGTGGACCCATTGAACCACGTAGCACAGATTATCCTGAGATTATTCATGCCAGCTAGGAGATTGCCTATGGAAGATTACACATCCCTTATCTGAAACGCTTGGGACCAGAAGTGTTTCAAGTTTTTTTTTAAAATTCAGTTTGGCATATTTGCATACACATAATGAGATATGGGATCCAAGCCTAAACATGAAATTCACTTAGGTTTCATATCCAGCTTCTACATGTATCCCAAAGGGAATTGTGAACAATAATTTTAATGTGTCTGTGTGTTACTGCAAGCTACCATGTGAGGTCAGGTGTAGCATTTTCCCCTGTGACATCATGTTGATGTTCAAAAAGTTTTGGATTTTGGAGCATTTTGGATTTTTGTATGAAGGATGATGAACTTGTATCAAGAGATCATACATGAATGTGAACAAACACAGATTGCCAGGTTCCACCTCAGCGCTTCTGATTTAGAACTTGGGTGGGGCTCGAGATCCAGTACATCTAACAAGCTCTGAGGATGCTCAGGCTGCTGGCCTGCACTATGCTTCAAGAATCCCTGGTCTATGCTGATCTCATCCTGTTTACCATGAACAGATTGAAGATCATGAGATAATACTATTTTCAGCGATTGTTAAACTGAACCCCCTTCACCACCTGCATTCATTGTGAGTGGAAGCTTTAACTACAGGGATCCATAACTAACCCTCAGAAAAGGAAAGTTCAGAGTCTCTTGGCTCCTTTGCTTGTTGGAATTGAAGACCATAATCCCCCGGCTGCTGTCTCTGTTCTCACATTTTCTCCGAATTTCTCCCGTCTTCAGAACTTAATCAGGAGGAGCCCTGCCCCTCACACACCTTCCCTTCCTCCTGCCCTGTTCTTGCCTTTCTGTTTTGAAATTTGTGTTGTGTTGTAGTTACTCAGACTTCAGTTTCAAAAACATCCCTGAATCTGCTGCAAAGGGAGCTGTTGAAGGCTCTCATGCCATCCACCCAGAACCCTGCTGAATCAGAGAGATGCTTTTCTCTAAAGGAATTAGCAGTGGCCTGTGAACCTGAGATTAGCCACATCTCCTGGTGAAACCTTTCTGTCCGTTTTTAATGTCAGTCTCAGTGGTAGAAGACCACTCGTCCTTTAGGGTGAAGCAAATGCCATCTCTCTGGGCTCTTCCTGGATCAGGCTCAAACCAGAGAACTCGCTTCTCCCCAGAGCCTGGGTTCTCACTTCTGTCTTCCCTGTGGTGTGACAATGTCACCTTGAGTTAAATGTGGACTCGCTGACAGACTGCCCAGACAGCCTGAGTGTGTGAGTGAGTGAGAGACCGCAGTGTGAGCTTCGAAGCTGAGTACCCCGGTCCTGGAGATGAGGTTCTTCTATATTTTCCACCTCCACGGCCTCCCTTTAGGCTCAGTTTCTTTATCTGTAAATTGGGAAATAACAGTGTCACACACTGTTGTGAACACCCACCAAGATGATGAGAAGATGCATGCATCTTAACACGATGATGCCTTGCAGAAAGATGTGCATAAATGTTAAATAGAAATCAGAAGTTCGTGGCCCATGTAATTCTCAGATGCTAGTTAAAATGAAGTTGAGCCCCCACCTTCTATAAGTTGAACCAACTCAAAGCCCTCTCTAGTCTAAACTCACACCAACTCCTGGGGACTTGTGTCCTCACGGTCCCTGTGGCCTTGGTGTCCTGGGTGTCAAGGCCATCTCCTTTTCCAACCTGGGTCAGCCAGACAGCAAATGAGCCTCATGCATCAAGTTGCACAAGAAATACACACCATAGTTGTGAGCAAGGTAGAGTCACTGCAGGTTGGAAAGGAAGGAAGAGAGGAGGGCTGGGAGATGGCAGGAGATCCCTGCGTGTCCTTTCCTCTTCTCCAACTCACCCCTCTCTGCCTGAGTTGCTCTCCTCCAGTTTCTCTTTCATCACACAGACAAAGCTCTCAGCAATCACCATACTTGATGCTCCCAAGTTGCCACCCCAAACCCAGCTAAAGGTTCTGCAGAACAGTGGGTCTTGTCTTTAGCTGGATCTGCCTTCCAGAGGGTTTCTGGGTGAGCTAGGAAACGTCTCTTCCTCACGGCATTGTTAACACTTTCAAAGTTGTTCTTAACGAAAGACGAGGTGAGACCTGGCCTGCCTCTCCTTTTGTCTCCACCCACCCGTACTGAGTCCAGCTCACTCCATCTCCTTCTTGTGCCCCTTTCCCAGCCCAGAACTGCGAACCTGATGCTCAGGACCTTTGAGTATCGAAAGAACTCCTATCCATGACCCTTTAGTTACAAGGCATCAAAGAAGAACACGGGAAACCGCCTAACATGAACATACAAAATTACAGAGGAAATTTGTGCAGCAGTTTAAGTGGGTGTTTTCCTGAGATCATTGGATTTTAAGTACCTGAAATACACAGTGACTATTCTTTTTCATGTTCTGCTGCAGCACCTGACTTCATGGACATATTGAAACAATTTGAGGGTTTTAGGTTGCTGTCTTTCCTTTCATCCCTTTGCTGGAAAAAAAAAAAAAAAAAGTATTTTGCTTTTTGTTAATGCACCAAACCCTCACCAGAGAGGAAAAATAAATAAAATCCTATTTCTCTGTCACTTTTTGGCTGAATGATTCCTGTTAGATTCTTCTTAGAAAACTAAATTTTCAAATGGTTTCACTTAGAGAATGCAGAAAAAAATTACACACACACTGTAGTCATTTAAATCACACATTGTAGTCATCTGGGGAAAAATAATGACAGACAAGAAAAGAAACAAAAATTAATGACAAGTCACATTTTAAAATGACAGATCACTTTAAGTGTGAGAAACAGACCTTGAAGACAAACAATTTTGCACCTGAACTTGATCAAAAGCATGAACCAGCTAATTTCTTAGCTCTAATTAAATTATTGCTTTAGATACATAAAAATATAGATATGCACAATACCCATCTGCTCTTCAGGGTATATTCATCTTCTCTATGAATGCCTGTCCATATATTTAATGATGAAAATGGATTTTAAAAGAGTATTTAAAAACCTAAGCCTCTTGAGATTCTGTTTTGAGTGGAAAATTTCTCCCAGAAGATTGTATCTTAGAAAATTAAAGGCAAAGCACAAGCTTGAGAGAGCGTTGAGGCAAGTGTGTGTGAGTCATTCTCCCTGTTCTGCTGATTGTCTTTGTGGTTAATCATGAGACCCAGAGTGTGAAATACGAGTTTACTTGCCTGAGCACTAGAGTGGCTTAGAATAGATCTCTTGAAAAAAAAATATGACCTTGGTCTAAAGCAGGGGTCAATCAACTTTTTCTGCATAGAGCCAAATGGGAAATATTTAGGATTTGTGAGCCAGTCTCCCTGGCAACCCAAGGCATATACATGAATAGCGTGGCTGTGTTCCAATAAAGCTTTATTTACAACACCGCTCCTGGCATGCAAGCAGTAGAGTCCTGACTCCTGGTTTAGAATGGCACGTGGTCTTCAGAGGACCCCCAAGCTGTTCATTTCTCTCGGTTGATTTTAGGTCCTCCTATCAGCCTGTATGAGAGTGAGTTCAGCCCCTGAGCTGAATATCTCTATTGGGTCCACTCTAGCCAGCCAGCGAGCTGAACGGCCTTGTCTACACAGCTGCCACAGAAAGCCAAACGGGGTGTGAAGCCCACGTACGAATGTCACGGCAGCACTAGCACTGTTCACGTGGTTTCTACACGCCTTAACCCCCAATCCAGGAAAGTGGGAGTAAGGATCTCAGTCAAAGCTCCAAAGAAATCTGCCTACCCTGTTGATCTTACCAGAGAGAACAGAAAAGCGGAGTCAAGGACTATACTTGACCCCTTGATGTTTGACATTGGCATGGCATCCAGTATAAAATGATCCACAGATCAATAAAGAACTGACTCTTGCAAAGTATGTGTGGAGTGCCCATTGTGTGTCAGACTCTGTGCTGCTGCTAGAGATGCTGACCAGGTTCCTGCGAGCCTGGAGGTTTTGCTCTGGTGAGGAAGAGACAGGATAGAAGAGGGCAGCAGGGAGGGAACTGAAACAGGGGAGGAGGGTTTGAGTTGAGTTGTCTCTTTAAAATGGAACTCTGCTAAGGGATGGTAGAAGGGTATATTTCCCATTTCACTCCACTCAACTACACTTTAATCTTTTTTCACTTAAAAAGACTATTAAATAATACATATCGCAAGATGAGTTAGACCATCACACCCAGCTATCACTTTTCCCACTAGTTACACAAATTGACATCTATTCTACCAAATTTGCAAATCATATGCATAGACATGCAGTTTATATACATTTGATTTTAATATCTATCAAAAACACTTTCCATCAGTTAGATGGATTCTTATTTATTCACATCAGTGGCTAGATCTCTCTCATTCTTCTCCAGGACTTCACAGTGCCTCTTAGTGTAGATATGGGTCATGAAATCAGTCCCCTATTGCTGGGAATTGTAAGTGCTCTCATAATTCCAGAGAGTGCTGCAACTCAGTTATCAATAGAGTAACCACATCTACACATCCTTGAAGCTCCTTGGTTGCTTTGAACACTGTTTCTTTAAAGATAGAAAAAAAAATCTTCCCTTGATGCCTGCTATCTTCCAGAATATGTAAAGCCATATCCTAGTGATAGAATCTGAAAATCAACATAATCCAAAGGTCCTCACTTTGTAATGTTTGCAGTAAGATTCCAGCATCTTAGCATTTAAGTGTTTTCAGATTACATCCATTTAAACATCTGTGATTCATTATCGTAAATATCACAGTTGAGCAAGAGTGTAGGCTTCGGCTTGAAACACACACACACACACACACACACATGCACACATACAAAAGCACAAGCAATAACTCTCAGGAACCTTACGCCTGCCATGGGTCTGTGCAAAAAAGAACATTTCTCGACACGTGAGGCTTCCTATAATCACAGTAATATACTCGAGATCCCATATAAGAATCCTTCAATTGTAGAAGTTGCCACTTTTGATGGAAAGCTATGATTTACATTTGGTTCCTGCACTTCTCATGGCACTTTCGGTGGGGGAAGTAAGACACCAAATCCTTCAGCTCTACCGATGCTTCCTAGAGAGTGTGTGAGGGCTGCTGTTATTGAGAGAAGAAATCACAGGAAAGTGGGATACCTTGAGCAAGTGACAAGACGCTCTTGGCAGGCATCCTCCTTCAGTCCCACGAGGCTGGAGCTAGACACGATGCCATATGGCATCAGGGATGCAATAAAAGTCTCTTGGCAACTGGAGGATGAATAGGCATGACCTAAGGGCTGATCATTTTCTTGCTTACATCGAAAGCCCATATATGCATACAAAAATTAATTGTCCTTCATGTACTGCAAGCCAAAGCGTTGTGTTTTAATTTCCAGATACAGGGTCTCGTCAGCTAGACAGAACCAATTTGTAATCACAGCTGATGAGCGTCTCATTCACTGCAATTAGGGAGGAGGTGAACGAATTAATTGGTTACAACCAAAATGAATCCACTGATATTTTTGATGGCCAACTCTGTGCCAGGTCTAGTGCTGAACCAGAGAGACAGAGATGAGGTTGTAGGAAGCTCTTGCCCTCACAGAACTACTCCTGGGTTACCAAAGCATAGGTCAGGGGAAAGTTTCCACAGTGTGGAAGTTGGTGCTCTGCAGACTGTAGCAACTTGCCAAGCATCCTAGATGTTCTGGAGCCACCAACCTTGTCCATGACTCGGGCACAGCCCTTAGAAGGAAACCCATCACCTCCTTAGATGGTATACTTGAGGACCCAAGGGCTGCTCTGCCTTCTGGAAACATTTCTAAAGCCTCTTCTGCAATCCAGACTGCACAGGTCCATCTCTACATAGAAGCATTTCAAGCTTCCCCAGAAAATAAAGGGTAGGATGTTTAAAATGCCTTTGGATTTTCCTACAAAGGACATTCATCCACACACTGGCCACAGATGATCTACAACTTCTGTGAAAACCAGACTTGACATTCTGAAGACCATGTATAAATATCTGTGATGACTAAGTAGCAGAATTTCAGGTGTCAGCTGCAACAAACCCACATCTTGAGAGTTATTTGATAAAAGTCATGTACAGATCAACAATAATACATTTCTCTTTTCTTCCAGTTTTTAAACAAACTATTTTGATAAAAGATATAGACTATGCTTAGGTGTTCTGGGCTGCATAAATATTGATCTGGGTCCTATCTGTGTGTCTTCCTTATCCCTCTTCAGAACTTAAAGGTTCCCTAAGCTCTGACCCCTAAAGTCTTCTGGATTTCACTTCCCAGGTTTCTCCCAGTGGGTTTAATCATTTACATCAAGATTCTACTTCACTGAATTTTTTGTAACTCCATTTCAGACTCTTCTGCCCCTGTTGAGTCATGCACTTCTAAACTGAAGGATAACTTTCAACATTTAATGTGGATTCCACCATCCTGAAAGAGCTGACCTCTTGCCTCCTCCCCTGGGTCCTGAGACAGGATTTTATGATTGATATAGAAAGAAATTCTACAGCTTTACTACTTACAATGTCTGGCCTTAAAATTTTTTCTCAATCTCTCTGAGCCTTGGAGTTCCTCATCTACAAAATACTGCCTTCATGGGACTGTTGTAGAATTAAAAAATATAATGCTCATCAGGTATTTGACCCACAGATTGGCAATGAGAGAATGCTCTATAAATGGCAGCTATTAAAGAAGATAGATGTCAAACATGAAAAGGCAACATTGTATGTTTCATAAAGTGACTTGGACAGCTAGGGAGATGATTTTGCCAGTGTGTGTCCTTATGAATCAATGCCCTTTGATGCCACGCTCATTACACAAATTGATCTGGTATGGGATGAATGTGAATGTGGCCTTGAGGGTACCCTCAGCTACCAAAATAAACCAAAGCTTGGTGTTTTGCATATTTTTATACCCAGTTAATTTGCCCACTTTTGTGGCTACAGTAGCATGGAAACAAACTCACCAAAATTTATTAAATTTTATGTGAAAAAAACCTCAACTTTATAAAAAATATATAACATATAAGGTCAATTATCTAGAATGACACATTCATTTTTATAACAAAAGAAAATTAGAAATTTGCCTTTTGCTCTCTAAGCAATTTTTGAGAGCTCATATCTTCAGTAAAGTTGATAATCCTCTTCTTGATGCCTCTGGGAATGGCGAGCCTATTCATTGGTTGACTTTTTCTCACTGCTAGAAAGAATTTATTATATTGAATTATGATATGTCCTATTGTAATTTCCACTCTATGGTGCTTACTTGGCCTTTTGACATGATGACAAAATGGAACACTGATTCTTCAACATGGCATCTCTCCAGATATTCGTGGGGTCAGCCTTCAGACTCTAAATATCATGAAGGTAGATAGTACACTTATTCATCTTTATGTCGACATTTATCCCTTAGTGCCGACTGTCTTTCACAAGGTAAGTGAACAAATGACATTTTCAATGGGTTACTGGATAAATATGTTGAGCTTTAGA
Organism: Geosciurus inauris; assembly: GCA_004024805.1. Classification (NCBI taxonomy): domain Eukaryota; kingdom Metazoa; phylum Chordata; class Mammalia; order Rodentia; family Sciuridae; genus Geosciurus; species Geosciurus inauris. The sequence goes on from PVHX01000706.1 coordinate 153,051, forward strand.
ATAATAGAATTTTCCAATTGTAAGAGACATCCTCTAATACTAGAATCTCTTTCACAGTATTACTGCTAAATAGTCCTTTAGGCTCCATTTAGAAGTATCCAGTGATAAGCAAATTATTTCATACAGAAGGCACTAGGCCTTCTAAATAGCAATCTGCATTTCTTTAGGCATTTCCAGTAAAGTTGAGGTCAAATTAGTATTACTTGCATTACACTGGCTCATAGTTCCCCAAATGCACAATTATAGGACCTCAATTCATCCTCTCCCTTGGCTTTATTGTGTGATTTCTGGCAGACCCCAGGGCATCTTCAGATGAACCCACCAATGCCCCTGTGTCCTCTCTTTCATTGACATTCTTGGGAAGCTCTAGGAGGGAAGTCTTTTCTGCTTCCCTCTGTGTGACAAGTCCTCCCTCAAAATCCCCAAGGCCACTAACCCCTCAAGATAACTGAAGACCCTGTGGCTGCTTTTATCTTCTGTGTACCAGAGCCATGCCAGGCTGTATTCTACTCAGAGATGAGCCAAGCTGCCATTCACTGTAAGAGTTTGTTATTAGGAACTGAAGTAATGGTGCTCGAGAATACTGATATCACCTGTGCCTTATGAATCTTTGAGCTTGTGTTCATAAATTCCTCTCTCCCTGATCTGTGGATCCCCAGGGCTGTCCAGGAAACCAATGCTGTGTTCTTCTCTCCATCTCCTTTCTGAGTCTGCCCCTCTCTGGATCTCATTCAGAAGTTATCCTGCTCTTAGGCCCTATCCTCTCCAGGTACATGGCTCATGTACAGGTACTTGGGAAATCACAAGACTGCCAGTCATCAAACACAACTGGGCTCTGTGGCCCAACATGGGCTTAGCCAGGACACTCTGCCACAGGTGTCTGAACAACTACAGATGCAACATTAAATACTTTTAAAGTTATAGCGAAGCAAATCTCTCCTTCCATTAGCTTACCACAGAGAAGCTTGGAGCAGGAAGACAAGAGTGCATATAATTTCTAGGTACATCAGAAATGAAGGGCTTTTTTAAGAGACATGGACAGCAACAAGAAAAAAAAATCAAGAGGAGATCTCTGTAAATCCAAGACTTAGTGATTCTCAGACTTGCTGAAACCATGATTTCTGTTTCGCTGAGCAGGTGACTTTCAAATTGACTTACTCAGATCTTTACATGAATTTGCCATCGTTCTCAGTTTTGTTTGGGGAATTTTAAATTCGCTTAGCTGCCAAGTTTTAGATCTGCTGTTTATTCATTCAACAAACAGGGTTGAATGTGTACTGTGTCAGGCACAGTGCTATATATAAAGTAAGTCCAATTTGAAATAACCAATTCATAGTGATTAGAACCACCCTGAGGTAGACAATTCACAGTGTCCTATCAGAAAGCAACTTGCCATGTATTAAAGAATCCATAGCAAGAGGAGACCGAAAGACCTTGACAGAGAAGAGTAGCTTCAGAGCTTACAGCTCCGTTTTTAATAAGAGACAGAAAAATTCCCCTGAAATCAGATGTGGGCTCTGTCTTTTTCTAAGAGGAAGCCTGTAAAGGTTTACATGGCAAAAATAGGTTTCTGCTGAGGATCGCTTGACTGAATCATTAATTCTATCTTCTGCTGTCATGATAGAATTGAAACTCTATATCAAAGTTGGATTGACGCAAGATGGTATTGAGACTATTTTATGTATAGAGTGCACCTATCAAATGTACACAGTCTTTGGAGGTGAACTCCACGCCAGGGTCCATCAGTCATGGTTAGCAGCACTCCCAGGATCCTGCAGAATCTGTGGCTGTTGGCGCTGACTCTGAGCCAAACATGCCGCTGGGACACAGTCCAGCGCATTCAGGAATCAGGAGAGTGGATGAATCAAGGCCAGAGGATGTGCTTATTGTTTCTCCCAGTGTGGGTGTAACTGAGCTGTGTTGGTGACAGCTGCATCCACCAGAATGCCTGAGGAAGGAGGGCATCAGGGAAACTGAGGCCCTGCTTTCTGTTCCTCTCATCTGGGCGGGTCCGAGGAGCCCCAGGAATAGGCTTTGTGAATACTTTCAAAGGAAGCTAGTGCCTCTGGATGCCAGTGGGATGCTGAGGGATGTGAAAAGCAATTAAATGGTGGCCTGTATCCTGGGGAGAGTCCATCTGATGTTTCTGAACTAAATGCTACTTGAGTCACGCGATGGCTTTCTGTGCCCCGCGAAGACTTTGCAGATCAGCCAATATGCAGGCCCATCATGCTGATGGGCAGTTGGATTCTGCATTTCTGAGGAGGCAAGGGGAACTGGGATAATGGGTTCCCTCCAGTCGGAGACAGAACAAGCCATTCACATGCTGCTACACAGGGCCAATGCCTCGTCTCTGCAGACGGCTAGTGCAGGTACTTCTGCAAGCCTGTGAAGATTGTAGAGAATTTTCAAGGCCATGAAGGCACTTGGGTACCTTGAGATCAGCACTCTGTAGAGCATTCACATGGCCGAACTTGACATATGCTACCAATCTGGGTTTTTCTTTGACTAGCACACCACTGCGGCACCCATCCTCTTGTGTGTGGGTTCAGAGATCCTGGAGTGGATCCACACACACCTCCTATGGACAGGCCTGGCTCCCAGGATGACAGATGCAGAATAACACACATCCTGGCAAGGCCAACAAGCAGACTGAGCACCAAGGCTGGGAGGCTCTGCAGCTTACACGGAAACCCAGTTGCAAGTCTCAACAGATGGATTCTACCTTTACTTAAGACCATCTGTCTATCTAAGGTGTGAGTGCGTGGCTCACAAGTGGACTCAAACACTTTCACAGAAGTGCTATTCTTCAATAGCACAGAATCCATGTAGGGGTTCATACCTATCTGTGTGAGCAGAACTAGTCTTTATTTTGCAGATAAATTTAAATCCACCTGCATTTTCATATTTCGTGGGATCATAATATAGCTTAATTTGTTCCTTCACCTATTATTTCTAAATGGTAAGAAATCTATGCCTTTGGGATTTTCATTCCTAAGAATCACATTCAAAAGAAAGAAATAGAAAAGCATAAAATCAAGGTCAGGAAGATTAAGCCCCTTAATTCATGCGCCAAACTTTCCATTTCGATTGTGGTTTTGTCTCCCAGCTAAAGTTTGTCTTTTTGTGACATTTGCATTAAGCCCAGAGGACATTTTGAGTGGAAACACGCTGAAAGCATAATTGAAACGCTGAGTGGTGCCTGTCATCTAATTTGCATTTTCCCCCAGGTGGGGAGTTTTCTCTCCCCCCTCTCTCCTCCTGGGGTGCTCAAAGATTATCTCAAAGAATGATGTTATGCAATTGATTCCAATAAATCCTAAGGTTCAGTGTATTATACATATAACTTCTTTTCCTTTCCAGAAGCTATTTGAAATGCCACCATGATAAACAACGTGCAGAAGTCATTTGTGGCTTCAGAACAGCCCAGCTAGTCATTGTCCCTCAGATAGAGGTTCCAAATATTTGCTCACAAGTTTAATTGTTTATTAGAATTTTTCCTTTAAGTTATCCACATGGTGTCATTTGGAGTGACTTAGGAGGCTGTCTCTATAGAAACAAATATTTTAAAATCATCATCAACTATTCAATTTCGTCCTTCAATGTGTTCTCTGAACTCTGTACCTCAAAACGCACATTGTCTTGATCTCTGCTGAGAAGTTGGAGAATCGCTGATATTTTGGTGAGGACCACCAAGCTAATGACATGAGGGGATGATTCTGTCACTTGAACCCTTTGGGGAACTGAAGGTATGATGACTGATAGGAAAATAGTCTGAGTTCTCCAGGAGGAAGAAGAAGAAGAAAGGTGTGGTGAATTTCTTTATCTTTTCATGAATGATTCCTCCTGTGTGTCCTGTCTGGCATCTAGCGATTGCCAAAGTCACTACCACGTGTGCCTTTCTTAGGGCTGGCATCTCTGTAAAGCCTCCTTCCTTTATGGTGGGTGTATTAGTCCACCCCGGCGACCTGGCTGTCAGAGCCCTCCTAGGTCAGAGACTGGGTGGAGGAGCCAAGCATGACTTTGTCTAGCTTAGGAATGGGAGGGTGGAAAGCAGCTCGCATTTCCAAGAGGGCAATAAATATTGCTGTAAGGGTTTTGGTGGATACAAGGACATTTATTTTTAGTTGACTCTTGAGATTTATTTTAATATATATTAGGAAAAATAGACTTGGCATATTCAACGTGCGGATAAGGGTTATCCTCTGTTTCCAGAGAGGGAAACAGTGCTTGCCTACAACCGATGCGAGGTGATAATGGGAGGATTCAGGGCAATTGCAAAGGTCAAGCTTGGGGCCCAGCAGCACTATTTTAGGAAAGATCATCTCTTAGATTGACATGATGTCATCCTTACAGACGATCCATTTGGAGCACATGCAGTATACGTTTATCAAGTCCACTATGGTCAGCACGCTGGGATTCACCCTCTAATGTTCTTTTTCCTTCACAACTTTTGGTGCAAGGAAGGCAGGCAGGGCTTGAGCAAGAGAAACCAAAGCATTCACAGGTGGGCAGGGCTGGATCAGCATCAGCTGGAGTCTCTCTGCCTGGAGTCCCTGTCTCCATGGAAACTGCACGTGGCCAGGCTGGAGCAAGGGTGCCTGGCTAGAACAAAGCCGAAAGACACAGGCAGGCGGGAAGCTCTGCAGAAGGGAAGCGGTAGCTCCCTTGGTGCCCAGAATTATGGAACACTGCTAATTCCCGTTGGTGGAGGAGCAAGCTGGGACCTAGGTGCTCTGTGCATGCAGGCACACAATTTCTTGCTTCTGCCTCCCACAGGGAAGATGGCACCTCTAAGGGAGGTATGATTATGCCCATTTCACAGCTGAAGATCCTTACTCAAGGAGTAAGGATTGCACGGGGGTCAGTTGTCCAGGGTCACAGGACTCCTGCACCTGAGCCAGGATTAGAAAAAGGCTGAAAACCAACAGTAGAACTACCTTGTTCAGGTGTGAGAATAGCAGATGGTGGCATGCTGTGTCCCCATTCAGTGCCAGGAATGGCTGGTAAGTGTGAAAACCTGGCATCTTGGCAAACAATTTCCATCCCAAGGTCTTGGTTCTTGGCTCTGCACTTGATTTCTCTGGGGTGGAGGGGCTTTTGAAAGATACAGGTGCACAGCCCCCAATCAGCCCAATTCTGTTCTATACTCCCGAGGGAGTGGGGACAGGTAGTGCTACTCTTTTAAGTGCTTCGCTGGTGGTTTCATAGACATTAGCCTTGAGAAAGAATCCTGGTCCAAACATCTACTCCTGAGTTTAAAATAAGCAAACACCCTTCTACCACCCAAAAGCAGGCAGCTACTTGACATGGCTGGAAGGTGTTGGGTTGAATGAGGCCTAAGAAGTGCCAGATACTGAGTGTAGATGTCCCTCAGTGTGCCTCCACTCCACTCAGAGCCCCAAGGGGGTTGTCATAGGACAACTGCTGTTTCTCCTCCTTCATCTATTCCTAGGAGTAGTGTGCCCAGAACTTGGGCTCTCAAGACAGACTGATCAGGCTGGGGCATGTTCTGTATTCCTTTCAGGATGTGTGACCTTGAACAACTCAGTCAGTCTCCCCGAGGCTCAGTCTCTTCTGGAAAATGGAACTGATGCTTGGAGGGTCTGTACTGAACATTCTCAGTGGGACTGTGTTGCTTCAAATGGGGTGAAATAGGTTCTTGTGGGGAAGGGCAAAATTTATACTTAAAAATAAATAAAGATTCACATGCAATATATAAGCAGACTTAAGTATATCTGTGATATTAAAATTTCACGAGAGTGGAGGCAATTAGGAGGGAATTTCTGGAAAGGCTCTTAAGGGCATAGGTAATTAAAAAAAAATGGAGTTGAGAAACACTGCTATTGCTTAGTGTCACCCTGAGGCTGAGGTTGCATCGACTGACTGTGCAGTCCCTGGCATGGAGCTGGGCCCTCAGGAGCCCCTCTGCAAATGGTAGGTGCTGGAGCTGTTATTGTCCAAGCACCCTTTCATTCCCTGATTGGACTTATGCTTCAGAGCTGCACAAAGCTTTATTGGAATTCTGGAGAAAGATAAGCAACCACACAGGACTTCATCAGAGCCCAAGGGATTGCTGAGCAGGAGGCTGAGTCCCAGCATGAACAGCTCTCAGGGCCCAGAGTGCAGCAGGGAGAGAGCATGGTTGGCTCCTTCATTCCTACCCACCTCCACTCCAGGGCTCAACCATGTCAGGAAGCTGCTGGAAGCCTTGTGCTCAGTTCCCAGCCTTGCCTGCAGCCTCCCGCACTCACCATCACAGGAGCAGCCTTTTGCCACCAGAAAGTAACCAAGCTAAGTAGCATCATTATTGATGGCCTCCTGTATGGAGAAAAGCATTCTGTTTATTGCTGAAAATGGAAAGATGAATAAAAGAATCAGACTCCGTTTCTGCTCCTGGCTCTGTGGGAATACAGAGGCATAAAGTAGACATGCTGATGTAACATGACACAAAGGGCCCTGAGTGCAGGAAACGGGAATGGAGGGCTTGGAGAGTTGCTTGTGCTGAATCCTGAAGAGCGATCAAGAGTTAGCAAGGGCGAAGGAGATGAGAAGCGTCCCCTGTCTGCCCAGACCGTGAGAGGCATGTGGAACGGTAGGCCTGGAGCAGGTGCAGGTAAGGGGTGTGGTGTGAAGACAGAGGGCAAAGGGAGCTGCTGGACAGCCTGGACATGGACAGCCTGGGTCCCAGCATTCTTTGGCAATGAGGGGCAGCAGTCTTTTGAGAGTCAGATGGCGGTACCTCTTGTAGCTGCCAGGGGAGACTGCAGGGCCTTCTCTAAGGGGCAAGGCCGGGTGGCCTCAGGTCCCACTTCATAGGAGCACAGCTTACCTCCTTGCTTCTTGCTTTCCCTTGCCCTCTGTGCTAATCTCACTAGCTTGTGCCTAGTTCCCTTGGTGCCACAGGACCTTTGCATATTGTGTGGTTCTTTCTCCCTGAAGTAGAACCCTTGTTACTTATAATGGTATTGGATTAATGTCTGTCTCCCTCATTAGATTTCAAACTAGGGACTGTGTTCATCTGTGTCCAACACTATAACCGCAGCATCTAACCTGATGTAGGCTCTCACTAAGTATCTGTGGAAGGAAGGAAGGAAGGAAGGAATCTGTGAAACCAGAACTCCCACACATTTTGTATGCTTCTCCCTTGCTCCCAACCCTCCGCAGCGGACTATCCACAGGCCAGGGCCGGGGCCAAAACCCTCATGCTGATCACAGGAGCAACACGTTCCCAGCAGGCCTTGCCGTTTAATTTGTTCCCAGTGGATGAAAGCTCATTGATGATGATAATGAAAGCAGTCCCTTCATTTCCAAAAGCTAAAACCAGGCATTCCTAAGTAGTCTTGGCTACCAAGATTGTGAGGGACAGCAAGCAAGGACCCAAGAACCGCAGACGCCCCAGCGTGCACCGCATGTTCATGCGGAGGTGCCTGTGAGCCCTACCCCAGGGGATGTGCAGGAGGTGCTGCGCAGGGTGTTTCAGGGCTGGTGGGAAGGTGGGAGCGGGACTGAGCATAGCGCGCAGGGTGCAGGCTCCCAGGTCTGATAGGACCCAGGAGGCGCATGCTCAGGTGGGTGCTGCCTTTACTGAGACCATGTGGTGATGAAAGGCACACGGACCAGGGGTCAGATCCTGGCGTACCCATACAAACCATGTGTTCCAGGCACCAACTTTGCCCTCGCCAAGCCTCGCCAAGTCCCCTTTACCTAGAAACTGTAAGGAGAGGGAATCGGAATAGTTTTCATTCCTTGTCATTGTGAGAACTGAATCAGAAATGTCTGTAAAATGCTTGTCACTTGAGCCTGGCACATGGAAAGTGCCCCATCCATGTTCTCCATATTACCATCTGATAAGGCGATTATTACCTTAAGCATAAACTTCCCAGAGGAGAAAGATCAGCTCAGTTCATCACATATTTATATGGCTTTAGCAGTGACCTAGGACTTATGAAGGTGTTGTCACCAAAAGACACATAGAAGAAAGTCCCTAGTAGCAATGTTTTAAGTGACCCAAATTGGAAGTAGCTCAGGTGCCTGTTGATAGTAAGTAAGCCTGACGCAGCCACAGAGTGGATTGGGGTGTAGTGATCCAGTTACCACAGGGTGACTCGTGATGAGGATACACTGCCAGGACCTGCAGCCGTGAGGATGAATCTCACAAAATTTGATGTAGGATGAAAGCAGCCAAACACAGAAGGGCATGCGGGTGACACCACTCCAGGGACTTGCAACTCAGGTGAACCGGACCTGTGGACTCAGCCTCTGGGGAGGAGGGGGGAGTTTTACTCGGGAAGAGGGGTGATAAATTGTATTGTGGTCTGAGTGATGGGTACATGAGTGCCTACACTGTGAGGTTTCATTGAGTTACACAATCTGACTTACATACTTTTCTATATCTGTGTTATGCTCCAATTAAAGGTTTGCCAACTAAGGAAACCTCTCAGCAGAGAGCATGGTAGGCCCCTTGCTAATGGCTCTGCTGGAGTTGATTGTGGTCAACCACAAGCTGAAGATATTAAATGGGAAAAAGGGCAGGAGGGATTGGTCCACATAACTTTGATTACAGTATGTTGTTATGCTGATTTTTTATATAACTTTGATGCCAGTATAATTATAATTGTTCTTTATTTTTATTATTGTTAATCTCTCACTGTGCCTAATTTATAAATTAAACTTTATCATAGGAAAACAGTCTATCCAGGATTTAGTGCTATCCAGGGTTTCAGGGATCCACTAAGGGTCTTGGAATATGTCCTTAGATAAGGGGGACTATGGTGGCACATTTCTATGCTCTGAGGGAAAATGAGTATAACCCTTGGCTTACTTACAAGGCCCCCAGAAGTCCACAGCAAAGGCAGGCAAGCAAGCAGCACTGAGGGCGGGTGGTGGAGGCCATAATGATGGAGTTAGACACGGAAACACCCAGAGGTGAGCCCGAGGGCCATCATCCACTGTTGGGGCAGTACTCCAGTGTTCAATGTGGTTCACCCAGGAGCTGCTTTCCCTCTGCCTTCCACACGTGACTGAGCCATAACCGCAGGAATTTAGCTCCCATCTCTTGGCCCACATCAGTGACACCACCGCCTTTATCCAACCAGGATCACTAGCACACACCAAGCCACGGGCTTTCCCAGCCTCTCTTTCTGCCATTCTATAACCCAAAGTTACTGAACGATAACCTTAGAGTTTTTACAAAGCTCCCATGTGTTTCCTGTGCGCCTCGACCCTTGGGAAACACTGCTCTCCACTAGAGCCAGAGCGCACACACGGGATCCTGACCCTAGACACACTAAAAACAGCCCAAGGCTATCATGAAGCACCCTAACTTACTAGATTTTCTTAATTTGTCTTCAAAAGACCTGTCCAGTTTTATATCTAGCCTGTCTTTCTACTTTCCAACATTCTAGTCCCATTTCCGATTTGCCTGTGGTCCAAGTGCTCCTAGTTCTCTAGTTCTTGTTCCCTGAAACCATGTCTTGGAATAAGCTAGGATTCCCTCCACCCTGTTAAGAGCCTTCTGTTTATCTTCAAGTTCCAGCTCAAACATTGGCTCTGTGAAGCTGTCCGAAATGTTCCCAAGGGCTCTGTGGTTCTGCCCAGAAACTCATACATAGCAGAATTAGATCACCTCCCTAAATATCACTGTTCCATATCTGACTGTTCAAACCACCCACCCCCCTTGAGGACAGAGCCTGTCCTGCATCCTGGCATCTTCAGGGCTGAGCAGTAGCTCAGAACTGGGAAGTGATCAAAGGTGTGTCTTGACTGAGTAAAGTCCATCAGCATAGTCACACTCACCTGGGCACAAGTGGCTTGCTGTGGAATAAAGTGTTGTGGGTAGGTAGTGTCAAGATGACCTGCACTTGACAGATGAAAGGTACCTTGAGGACTAAACTCTCCAACCTACCCATACTTTCTTGTTGTTTTCTATTCCCAGTGACCTTCAGTGACTGTAAGGGAAATGACAAGCTGCGCTATGAGGTGTCAAGCCCACACTTCAAGGTGAACAGCGACGGCAGCCTAGTTGCCCTGAGAAACATAACTGCAGTGGGAAGGACCCTGTTCGTGCACGCACGGACTCCCCATGCTGAGGACATGGCAGAACTTGTGATCATCGGCGGGAAGGACGTCCAGGGATCCTTGCAGGTAACCTTGGGTACAAGAAGAGCATTGGGTTTTCTGTCTGTCTCATGTGCAAACTGGGTCTTTATTGTGTTATCCAAGATTATTTTGCAAACAAGCTGCAAATGGCAGAAACTCAACTCAAAAGATGGTGGGGGTGGAGCAGTAGGAATTTATTAATTCACATAACACATTTCAGGGATGTCTGTGTACCTGTGCTCAAACAATGGCAACAACTGTGATTTGTGTACATGTACTGCCCAAGCTCATGAGACCACCAGAGACCACCAGGAGTCTGATCCCGATGCAGTCACAAAAGGGGTCTTTATTTACAAGCTCGAGCAGGGACTGCACACCTTCACTGACGCAGCATGTAGGGAGGTGTGGCTCCGAACAATGGCTGAGCAGGTTTTTATAGGGGAAGGGGACAGGTGGTGGCAGTGGACATGACATATGCATCGCATCATTACACAAGCACTAATTACAATTATACAGCACCTATGGTGACAATATTGACCATTCAGAATCTGGGGGTATTCATTACATTTGGCGGGACCCAATCATGACCTTAGAGAATCTTTTGAAAATGACCAATTACAGGTGAGTTTAAAGGGCCCACATGGGGTTTGGGCAAGCGGTGAGTGATTGACTAGTTTGTACAAGTAACTATCTATAGTCTCCTAGACTCTGACTCAGACCTCAGGAATGCCAGGTATATAATTTTTAACCTTTGATTGGCTGCTGTGAGGGTGGTCCCAGAGTGGCTTTAGCCTTGAGCAATGTGTGGCTTTTCCTGGGATCTAAACTCAGGCCTACTAGTCTTTCTGGAGGGTCTGAAGCCTGTTGTGGAGTTTATTTAGCTCAGGTCTTTCATACATCTTATTCTGCTGGGTCCACTCTGAGAGGCCCACCCCTCCCTCCCTCCGAGGGTGGAGGTCTCTGCAGCTGGAATTCATTCTCCCAGGCTGAAGCCACTTCAGAGAGTATCTATCTCCTCTTGATGATGGTAATGAAGCTTTGAATCTCATTGGCTCCCATCAGATCCTGTGTCCAACCCTGCACTTAACTCTGTGTGCGTTGGACTGTGATGTTCTGATCGGCCATGTCAGGGTCACATGTCTTTTCTTGAAATCAGGGTGGGGTCAACCCCACTCCCTGAACACATAAACTGGGAGTAAAGGAAGGGTAATCACTCAAAGTAAACTAGAAGCTATATTCCAATAAGAGGAATGGATGCTGCGGGGAGGAGTGCAGTGGCCCCCCAGAGTCGTGTAGCAAGGCTGTTGCATATGGAGCTGCTCCTGCCTTTACCATGAACCAGCATCTGTTCCCATCAGATGCATGCTCATGCAGATCCTGTCCTACACACGTGAACACAGTGCATGAGTGCCACACACTGCCTCTTGGCCTCCCTGATTTTGTCACTTGGAGGCTTTGTGTTACACACAACTGACTTGCCTGTCCTCCTTTGCCAGGAGCTCAGAGTCTCTGGCTTCTTAATTAAAGGATGTTTTGAAAACTACTCAGCAAACTAATGGCAGCAACAGTGTGGCTGGAGCTTGGTGTGCCTGGCCTTTTCTGTGCAGCCCTCTTCTTCCTCAGTCTTTCAGTGCCTGGGATTTTCATAGCCTTTCTCCACTTGCCACCCATGACCCTCCTCGTCTGTGATCTGTGATCTAGTTCAGTGGTGGAGTGGACACGGTCACACAGCTGAGGAGCAGAGACAGGACGGCTGCCCTGTGGAGGTGGCCTTTGTGCATGCTGGCTCTGTGAGATGAGAGAGCCGTAGAACTTCTTGGTCTGCAGACTGGAAGGTATATAGGCTGGGATGGCACCTCAGTGGTCAGTGGCCTGGGAGCTGCCCCAGTCTTCACCATGCTCATGCTAGCAAGACTAATCCCCCTGGTGTGACCTGGGTATCTTCCTAAAGCAGTGCTTCAGGAACCTACTGTCGATTCATCACTGGGAGACGTTTCTAGGCATGGGATCTATTTTCTATCCTGGAACTGGACACACTCCATAATTCCCCTTCCCACCTGTGAATTGGTCGTTAAGTGTGGGTCACAACCCAACAACACATCTACAGCGTTATTGATGTTTTAAAAGAAAATGGAATGTGGGTGAAGGTGCAGACCAGCCATGAGGCCCATCAACACCTCAAAGGCAAGATTTTCTCTTACTTAGTCACTGCCATTTCTATAGCAGCTCACTAACCTGTGATGTAAATGACATGGCAAATTCATAAAGAAGCAAAGTCACCACTATATGCAGCAAAACGTGCTCGTTAGGAACATGAGGTGGTGTAGAGACTCAATCAGGGGCTCCCTAAGGGACTGGATGCATCTCGGTGGCAGCTGTTCATTGTGATTACTGGCTCCTTGTATCCAGAGAAGACAATGTCATAGTGTTTTTCTTGAAAGAGCACAGGAGGGATTCTGGGCACTTCCTAGGGAAAGCTCCACCTTAGTGGGCTGGGAGGCTTGGGGTTCACAGCAAAGGTACTTGACCAGGAAATGCCAGCCCCTCCAGGCCCCATGAGACATTTTGCAGCAGCCAGTCCCTCCAAGCCCTGGCTGTTTCTCATTCTCCTCCATCTGAACGCATCATCCACAGAACTTGGCTGGGATTTTCTGCTTCCTCTGAGCAGTGGTTGCCGTGCCATTTAGCATGCCAGACCCCAGCAGAAGGGGATATGCGGCTCCGCCCTTGGTAATTCCGAGGTTTGAAAACTGGCCTCGTGAAGATACCCAGATGTGTCTGTCCATGATATGCCCCCAAAAAGAAAAAAAGAGAAAGAACAGGAAAGGAAAACAAGATTGACAGCAGACGAATCCCTCTGAGAGAACACAGACCTGGATAGATCTTTAGTTGGTGCTTTGTAAGGCCATACTGTGTGTGACCCAGGGGTCTAACTGGGCTCAGCACCTGGCTGGGGAGGGACAATGAGTGTGCCTAGTGATGGGAAAGGCTGGGAGGCAGGTGGCCACTGCACTGTGCCTTGAGCAGGGTGGGTTGTGGGAAGTGGGTCATGCTGTGTGTCTGATGCTGCTCTCCTGCTGCAAACACAGCTCCTGAAATGTGCTACTGTCCCATTTTACTGAAAGGGACCTGGAGCACAAAGAGGTGAGTGACCTGCCCAATGTCACACAATGATAAGGAACAGGGAGAGGAGAAGGCCTGGGCCAGGCAGCCTGGCTCCTGAGTGCTTGCCTCCACTGCTCCAAGATGCTCTCCTGCCCTTCCCTGGGGGGTTGGACTGAGCTGGACCTGGAAGAATAAGACCCTTTGGAGGGTGAGGACCTGGGGAGGGCATGTCTCTTGAGGGAAGTGTCTAAATGCCTGCAGGGTGTATGTCTCCTCAGCTCTATGACCTTGGGCAAATTGCTTTGGGTCCTGAGCCTCTATTTAGTTTTGATTGTCATCCATAAAGAGAAGGTGACTATAGGGCTCCTAGGGTCTTCACCAGGATTAGATGAGACCACACAGGGAGCAGTAGTGGTTAGCTGTTGGCAGCCACTGCAGTAAAGTCCAAATCCGATGCCTGTGGACACCTGTGATGTGCTCAGCCTGCTGGGTGACTTTCCATCCACACTGAGCTGGGTGTTATCGGTGCCATTATCACCTGCCTTCCACAGGTGAGGAGACCCAGAGGCAGTGAGGCTATCTTGCACAGGTCACAGCAAGTAGGTGGGGCTAACCCCAGCAGCGTGGCTTTGGAGTCCCTCCTCTCGACCTCTGGGACAGAGCACACATGCCCGCAGGTCACCTACCACAGACACAATGACCACAGCGGCAAGCAGGGCCTACAGCCCAGCCTGGCAGATTATCAGAACCCATTCAGTGTTCTCTGGCCTGCTCGTTCCCTGTGCTGGAAGATGGCAGATGCTCCCTGCAAACTCTGGTCCCACTGGGCATTACTCCTCTTTGTCCCTTGCATCCCATTTCTGCTTAGGCGGCTGTGACAGGCAGGGCTCCTGTGCACCCTGGGGCCACATCCCTCCTTCCCTCAGCCAGGAGCTCTGCAGTTGCAGAGGCAATTTGCCACGCACAGGTTGTCCTGCCCACTCCGTACTCACAGTCAGCATCTGGTGTCTCAGGGGCCATCTTTGGGTCAGACAAGGTTGGAAGGAAAATGCTGAGTTAAAATCATGGAAACAGGTGAACTCCCTCCCTCCTTCCTCCCTCTCTCCCTCCCTTCTTTCCATCCTACCTCCCTCCCCCCTCCCTCCCTCCTACCACGATTTTACCTTTCCACCCTCAGCACCCAACACAATGCCTGGTATAGAGTTGGTGCTCAGTAAATGTCTTTTGAACAAATGGACGAGCAGGGTGAACACTCCTTCCTAACATACTCCGCCTCCCCAGAACCAAACAACATATGCTTTCTTGGATCGGCCAAGCGTTCCCATCCCTTCACGCTGGCCGTGCCTCTGTCTAGACAGTGTCCCCTCCACCAGCAGCCAGTACTAGCCAACCTGGCTAATCCCACTGGTCCCTCTGCCAGTCGGGTCTCCTTCCTCCATGCCCCTCTTAGCCTGCCTGGCTCCCTGCTGTCACACACTGAGCTGGGCTGTCTGCATACCTGTACTTGTACCCATCTCAATCTGAGCCCTGAGCTTGTGGACCCTGCACATGCCGGAGACTAAGAGGAGGCACAGGCGCCAGAACTCCACTTGGCTCTGCTCCAGCTTCCTGAGTTATGAAACGGGCTTACGGTGGTATCAGCTCACAGAGGAGCTGTGAGGACTCGAGTTCATACACGCCAAGCGCTTAGAACAGTGACCTCACGTTTAAGTGCCCTGCCGATGGCAATTATCCCTCATACTTGGTTCGTGGGAGGCAGAGCTACAGCACGGGTTCCGTGAACATGTGAGGCAAGTTGAGATGCCCCAGTCTTGCACCCGCGCCCACCAGGACCAGACTCCATCACTGCCACGCCTGTGCAGAACTCAGGACAGCAGGTGACTGCACTGTGGTCCCCTGTCCTCAGGTGCCTACTCCGGGATGAGGAGATCCCGCAGTTAGGGATTCTGCATTCCTATGAGCTCACATAATAAACAGCAGCAGGCGTGGCAGTATTTAAAAGTTAGCTAGAACAATTTACATTTCTTTACTGGAAGTCAATGCAGGGTAAAACTGGACCCAATAAGGGAAACTGGACTCTTAATCAAGTTGCTCAAAGGAAATGCACCAGTAATAACAGTATTTGTATCCCCCTTTGTGTCATGTTAAGACTCCTTAAAAATAAAGAAAGTGCTGACAGACACTGAGAGGTTAACATGAAGGCTTGATCCTCTGGCTGTCCATCAACACCGTAAACACACAATTTAAAAGACAAAAATTTGACTGCTAATCTAGTTTCAAGAGTCAATTTAGAAATCATTCCCAAAAAGTAAAATAAAAGGAGCAACCAGAGAAAGAAACCACTGAGGGAAGCAGTTGATTTAATTTTTAACTTTTAAAATAAAATTATAAAACAAGTCTTTCACCACCAGAAGGCTGGTGTGCGGCTTGCCCTGTGGGGGATTAGTGTTTGTATCCAGGCCTCCCAGAGCTCAGATTCCATTCGCTTAGACCTTGAGGAGGCCCCGAGTGGGAGACCCTGAAGCAATGGCCGAAGGCTCCCTTCTGCCCACACACATCCTGGGGATACTCTGCTAGAGTGCTGTAGACAATATTAAGGGGAACCTAGAGTCACCACAAATTTGCATCAAATCCTACATTTACCAGCAGTTGGCCACATAGTACTGCAAAGTCACCTCAAGCCTTGTCTCTTCTATACACCGTTTTCCTAGTTTTCCTGATCTCACATTCTAGACAAAAGTACTTCTGCACATTTATTACTTGTGAGGTAAGTGCCAATATATTTTTCAACCCTGAGAGGACCATTCACATTCTGTTTGTTTGGGCCATCATACCATCACACCTCCAAGACACCTGCCACACCACACAGGTGACCCGACTTCATTTCTTCAAAGCATCCCAGATGCTTTAAAAACAAGAGTTACCAGCTACAGTGAAATGAATTACCTATCTCAAGACCGTATCACACTGATGCCAAGTCTGTAGAGCTGGTCAATTCTATTGATCTTACTTACATGAAATATGTTTTACAAACATGCCACTGGATGACCAATCTGTGTATTTCCTGTGATCGTAAAGAAATGATGAGTGGAAACTTAATATGCACTGATTTAACAAGTGCAATAACTTCAAAACCCTGTGAATTACCACTCTCCACAGCAAAAGCCTCCCCAGTTACTACCAAGGAAAATTAGTATCCATTTAACTGTCATCCAAATTGGGAAAAATATATGGCTTGAAAATTATTGTAGGAATCCAAGAATTGGACCTTAAATAGGATATTAGGCTGTTACGTTTTGAAACGTGCCTAAAATGCTGTGTTTATGGCTCTTAGCTCCAGGATACTCCTCACACATAGATAAAAAGACATCCTCCGATTCATTAACTTAAGTAGATAACAGAGTGCTTTGTGGGTCAGAATCTACGAAAACTATATTCTGAAGATTAATTTTAATTGAAATGCTTGGGGGAAAATAACTGATCCCACAGAAAGTGTATATAACTGAAATTGACTTCTTTTTGGCTTGTGAAAACTGAATTTCATTTTGTACAACATCAGAGTCCCACAAATATACTATGAGCCACCATTTATCATTTTTAGTCTTCTTATAGTCACATTGGAAAGAAACAGGGGAAATCAATTTTAATAATGTTTCATTTAACTCTATATGTATATGCATATCGTATATGCATAGTATCATTCAACAAGTAATCAATATGAATGTTATGATTTTTTTTTTTTTTTGAGATGCCAGGGAGTGAACCCAGGGCCTCACACATTAATGATGTATTATTTACATTCTTCTCCGTCAGCAGGTGGCAGGGCTTGGAGTTGAAATGGGCCTCGTGGTCGGCTGTCACCACTGCTATTTTGGTAACTGACATTTGCAGCTTCATTGGTGTGTTATTATCCTGTGAAAACCTGAAAGCACATAAGAAAATTAAAAAGCAATTATGAATAAAAATGAGTCCAGAATTGGGCAAAACTCCCAAAGAAATTTCAGGTAGACAGACAAGCCTTGAGTTGTTATGACACTTTTAAAAGATGTTTCGCGCCAGTAAGACCGGTGGATAAAGAACCTTGTGGAAACAGCGCCAGGCTTCTTCTCAATGTAATTCTTGGCCAGGTCAGGATCCTTGTTTATCCTCACAGTCCAAGTCTAGGGAAAATGCTTGACATTTACATTTTATGAATTATCGTTTGCTATTGTATTTCCATATGCATTGTCTGATTTAATCCTCACACCAATGCCAGGAAGCCATGATGTTATTCTGTCCTATAAGTTGGGAAACTGAGACACAGGTCTTAGGTCATGGAGCTGGTCAAGTAGCAGCCCCACTCTGCAAGTCCTCTGTCCAAGTCCTCTGTCCAAGTCCTCTGCAAGTCCTCTGTCCAAGTCCACTGTTCACTCCAGATAGCATCACAACAGCAGCAGGCTCCTCAGGGAATGGAACGTAACACGTCAGAGGGAAAGTGTGCCCTGCTGTCGCGACAGGAGGCAATCATGAGATCTGACACATGCTTTCCAGGCTCTGATGCCTCTGCCTCCTAGGGTTTACCATGACCATAAACCAAACACCAGTGCATTCTAAATGCAAATACAGGGAGGATAACCTCCTTTTCAGATTCCCTCTTATCTGGGACTCCAGGAGCTCTTCCTGTGGAGACACTTGGTCACTACAAGTTTGCAGGAAGCAAGGAGACTCTGATTAAAGATGAAATGACATAAAGAAATATCAACGGGCTTAGAAATCAGAATTAACACGAAACTGAGCCACACTTCTGAGAAAACCTTAGGTAGGTGACCAAGCTGTGTTGTCATTTTGCTTTAACAAAAGTTACTCTATGAATAAAACCTTTGGAAATAGACTCTTATGGGAATAGGATGAGGTGTCCATGTGCAGCCCTGAGATCTAGGCAGAGTCTGGTCCTCATTTCCAAGGGGAGCAGCTCTGATGATGGGAAACCACAGTCTCAGCACAGACCATAGATGGTCCCCCGTTGGTTCTTCTGTCTCAATGCTCAAATATCAGGTAGCAAAGGAAAGAGGTGATGTGTCATTTATTCAGTCCTTCTCAACCCAACACTTGGGACAATCAGTTCCATGACTTCAGCCAAAACTTGGAGGCAGAATCACATGCATGTGTACAAAGTTAGGAAAGAAAAGCATCATAGTTCTGGTGCACTATCTCTCCCAACCCACCTATATGGGGTAGAAACTGCAGGTGTCTACTGTGGACCTGGGGCTTCAGCATGATTTGGAACAGATGCCAGACAGATAACTCGCCCTAGGCCAGACTGTGGGTGCTACTGATCAATCACTTGTCGAGGCAGAATCCATTCTTGTCTCAAGCTATCACCTGGACAAACAGGGAGCAATTTCATCCTAACCCAGGGCCTAATTTTATTATATTTTACTTGTTCTTTTTCTCTGTCTCCTGTTAAAGAAGTAGAGTTATTCCCTCTGGTCCATAATCTTGGGAGGGGTGCTACATTACAAGAAGTAAATGTTCACATCTTCCTGGGGCCCATAGCAGGGGCTGATTACTAACATTTGCTGAATTGTGTCTGAATGTCTTTATAAGCCAAAAAGTAGCCACAATCAAATAGTAAATAGTATGTGTATGTGGCCATCAAAGCATAACAGTTGCTTTTATTATTTTTTTTAACCAGAAAACAAATTTGCTAACACTTGTTCTTTTATTCCTATTATTGAAGAAAGATCAGTTCTCAGGGGGGAAAAAAAAACAACTTTGAATAATCCTCCCCAAACATTTCCAGGATTTTATACGTCAGTAGACCCAAACATAGAAACAAATTGCAAATGCACCATGATGGTTTCCTGAGGCTCTTGGCAACTCTGGTCTCTAAAGACTGGAAAACACAGCCAGTTGGAGGGGGTCTCCCCTAGAGGCTGGCATAACTACAGATATTTCAGGACTGCTTTGTGCCAAAGGGACTCACAAGGCTTGAGACTATTTTCCAAGCAACAATTCCAACATATGCGCCCTGAGTCCAAGGTAGCATTCAGCTGGATGAACTTGTTGCTCTGATCTGCCTGGCCCCAGGCATCCCCCTCAGCCTTGGGGCTTGAACTGGAGAGTATAGGAGCTTTTTTTTGCTGCCCACAGAGAAGATGGGACCCAAGGGCCAAGAGGGCTTTTCCTCTCCTTTGGACTACATGGCTCCTCCCACTTCCCAGCTTGTATGGAAAGCAGATGGATCCTTCAATGTCTTTGTGCAGCAAATACTTTTGACAAGAAGTGCCCTTTTGTCAAGCAAACCCTTCATCGTGTCTGAACTGGATGACAACTTTTACAACTTCTTTCCTTGGAAGACATGGAGCTACAAACAATGCAGCTTCTCTAAGAGATCAAAGGATGGCTGCGTGACCAGGCTTTTCTGAGGAGCCCCTGCCTGTCCCTCTCACTCAAGAGGCCTCTATATGCTGCTTTTTTTCACACCTCTGCTGCAAAACAGCAAATCGGGATTCATTGTTTTCCTCCTGTATTGTCCCGTTCTCTTAAACTCTACTTGACATAGACAGTTGACATGCAGCTGATTGTTTGCTCCACGTCCCTTAATTCAATCTGACCCTTGTTTGCAAAGCCGAGCCCCTGAGACCATAACCATCTGTCTCATTTGCCTTGTTATCTGGGATTTCCTCTTTCATTCAGGCCTTTGGATTATATTTTCTCTAAAGAAGGGGGAAGAAAATAAGAAAGGAGACCCACAGATTAAGTCAAAGAAAAATAAGCGCAAAAAAATTAATCTCTATATTTTTCTAACTTCTACAGAAATGTCACAGGTTTGGTATTAGTTTATTTGATAAAGTAAAATTACATGCTCCAGAAGGACACTCGGCTGACTTGTTCATTGTTATAAATCTAGCACTTAATACAATATCTGGCACTGAATAAATAAGTTATTTAATGCCTTAACAAATGCCACAGATGGAATGAATATTGATGATCATAATGTGGATCATAGCCAACATTTATTTAGCTCAAACTCAGGGCCAGAGACCACTCTACGGTCTTATAGTAAGTCATTTAATCTTTACAGAAACTCTACAAAATAGATAGTGTTATCTCCATTTTACAAATAGGAAGACACAGAGGAGAGGGGTGAGGCCCCCAAGGTCACAGCACTGGAATACTGTAGAGCCTTGCTTTGCACTCTCCACACAGCATTTAATAGGACATCTTATCCTTGTCAAAACAGAGAAATATGAGCCGAATACTCTCACCATAGCATGGCCTCAGATTGGTAGAACAGCTGTATCCAAAAGGTGTGCAAGTCATCCATCAGCCTGAGGACAGCTTCTGCCTGCAGGCCCTGGCCCATGGGGTGGCTTCTCCCAGGGCTGGGGTGGGGCTGTGAAGAGACGCAGGTGAGTTTGCAGTTTTGGTGGCTTTGGGGTCACCGTAGGGCAGCCTCGAGATTCAGAAAGAACTTAGAGGTCCACAAGAGGAGATGGAAGTTAACAAGGTGTGCTCAGCAGCCCGAGGCGTGGCGAGCTGGGTGAGGAGCAGCTGGGGACCAGGAGGGTGTGAGGAGCTCCCTTGCCAAGGCTCACATTCACAGAGCTGGGCCAGCTTCCTCCTGCAGGTTTCTGCCCTTCTTGCCATTCTGACTTTCATCCTTAATTCATTGCTTATCACCTTGAGCACCATGCCAAGACTCTTCCATTGGCCTGAAGGAAGAAGCCTGACCCGCTGCCCTCTGTTGTCTACAGCTGGCCTTCCATCTCTCTAGGCTGAGCAAAGGACGTACAATTCCTCATGAGCCTTGGTTCCCTTCTCCAGCACTGCCTGCCTTCCATCCGCTCTCTGAACAAGACCCACTCTTCTCCCCTATCCGGACACCTCCCCTCACTTGTTCCCTGGAGTCCACTCCTTTCAGCCTCTGTTCTTTAAATATAGCTTAGATCCTCTCCTCCTCTCTGAATCCCCTGGTCGCCTTCACAAACGCTCACTTGGTGCCAGGCTAAAGCAAACTCCCAAGAGCCGCATCCCCTTCACCCTCCCTCAGCATCCTGGAAAGCAGACTTCGCCCCATAGCTCTGTTTCACCACCTGCTCCACCCTTAACACTCCAAGATCAGCTTCTGGCCTCAACATTTTGCTGAAAATGCTCTTTTGAAACTCATGGAAACCAAACAACTGATTTTCTTAAATGTCTTTTAGTTGATTTTTAACTTTTATTTTAGTGAAGTGAAAGTCACATAACATAAAGTTAACCCCTTTAAATGGCATTTGAGTGGCATATGATGAGCTCACAATGTTGTACAACCATCACATCCATCTAACTCCAAAATATCATCATCACCCCAAAAAGGAATCCCCATACCTGTTGCCCGTTGGTGCTCCACAATCCCCTCCTTCAGGTCTCTGGCCACCAGCTGTCTCTACCTATTTTTTGTGGTTCATAAACAGAATCATACAATTTGTGGTCTTTTGTGATTAGCTGCTTCTGCTCAGCATAATGTTTCAAGCTTCCTCACCATCAGCATCGACCAGGACTTCATTGCTCATTAAAATTATATGTGTAGATGAGAATTTATGCATGTGCCCATCCACAATGGCCCTTTGGGCTGTCTCCACCTTGAGTGTGTACATGGTCCTGTACTGGCTGGGATACCTGGTTTTGCTCCTCTGGGGTTGACACCTAGTAGTGGCATTGCCAGCTCAGGTGGTAATTCTGCTTAATTTTTCAAGAACCCAGCAGACTTTGTCCTCAGCAGCGAGGCCATGTCACATCCCCACGGAGCACTCGCAGCTCTGCTCCTCACTGTGCACCCCTGTGCCCTCCCTTGTGCTCCCACTTCCCGTGTGGGCAACCCCTCCTGTTTTTCCTCCTCCGGCTCCTCTTATCTCTGCTGCCACAGTAGGGCCCTTCAGTGTTCTGGCTTGACTTTCTACCTTCCTCAGTAACACCACTCAGCATACACTGACTTTATTCCCTTGCAAGTTCATAGCTGAACTTCAGACCATGAGCTCTTCGGATCTACTGCTCGTGGCATCTCCACCTGCACACTGCACCTGCCTCCCTAGGTTCGTGTGCGTGTGTGTTCACACCTACCCTCATCCTCCATGCCTCATCTTCCTGGATGCTCTATTTTTTCTTTTTTTGCAACAGCACCCTGTCTTCCCAGACACCCATGCCCACCACCTCATGTGTGTTTTTGTACCTTCCTACCTGAGAGGTCAGGGCACACCCCATCCTCCCTCTGTCCTCTGTGTGGTCTGTGCCTGCTGTCCTCTTCACAGGGCAGTGACCACTGGTATAAACATGACTTCCTTCTCTCTAGGCCACTCCCTCTTGAGTCTGGCCTTCATTCCTCCCCTTGTGACCCCATCTGCATGCCTATGACTGCTAAGGTGACTTCCTGAGGAATGCCTGGGATCATGTCCCACCCTGCTCCAAGGCCATCAGGTTCCCACACCTACTGCACAGCATTCAGGTTAACCCCAAGCTGTCTTCTCATTCTCACCCTCCCCAGCTCCCCACTCACAAAACCTTCCCGTCAAACAAGCTATTGTCCTCCATGTTGACTTCAAATTACGCAAATCCTTCCATGTCTCTGTCTCAGGGATGGTGTAAGTGGGCTGCAATAGTTTACAGGAACAAGGACCAGATTAGGGGTCTGATATTAATAGAATCATTGACTCTCAGCTTATGCTGTATGCCAATAGGTGAATCCATTGCTATGGATTTCTGTCCTTTTCAAATTTGTAACTAATTGTGGTGCAAACAATGCTACAGAAACATGCTTGCAAGTCTCACGGTTGCACAACTCCCAGAGAAGGGACTTGGGAGCTCTACAAGTGGAGTCTCATTCACACGCCCTGGATCCTTTATGCACATGCCAGGTTCTTGCTCAAAGTGAGGTTTCTCAGCAAACCTGTATTCATTGACTGCAACAGCTGGATCCAAGCTTCACCTACCCACTTTCAAACACAGCTGGAGTTAAAATTCGCAGTGCCTGTCCCTTTATTTATTGCTTCGTTACAGATGAAGTATTCAAATCCCCAGGGAAAACCAAGACCAAAAAATTCGCTTGTTTCCCCTGAGAGATCCTGCCGCATTTTCTAAGGCTTCTTTCTTCCTGATGAATTCTGACAATGGCTTCTTTGGTCAACCATTTAAATTTTTTTTGGAGGGGTTTAACTTTGTCTCATTGATGCTAATGCATTCCTGATGTGCAGAAATGAGAATAGTTCAGATATTGTCAAGAAAGGGAAATGGTTAGACAAATTAGAAGTATGAATAATTTATGGAGAAGTAATTCAAGCAGCTAACTATGTCACACATTCTCCGCTTATTTCATGAATGATCCCTACTCCAAGTCCATACAAGTTAATGTTTATTTCTGGAAACCTTTACCAAAATGAGCAAGAAGTAGTAAATGCCCCATTATGTCCTCACGGTGCCTAATGATACATTATTTTCTGTTATAAAACTTCAAGGTTTCCAAAGGCATTGTTATAAATCCAAACTGTCAACGTCTCTTTGGTAAGAAAAAGCATCCTATAGAAATGAGATGTAAGATTAACAATTCAGAGTCATGTATTTTCATCTCTCCCTGAATTCTACCGTACATGGCAGGAAACTGCAATCCATATATTTTATAGAAAATACGCTATGAAGACCTATAAAACATTTAAGAACATTTGGAAAAGCAAAAATGGAACCTTCAGAAATAAAACCTTAAATAAGAAAATAGAAAAGACAGACCATCAGCAGTGTCTAATAAAATAGACATTTTATAAAATAGTCTTTGGGGAGGTAAATAGGCTGCATAGATTGGGCCAAAAGCTACAGGCTTCCCGGTGATTCTGCCCATCTATGTGAACAAGGTAGCAAAGCAAGGTGTTTAATAGCTCTGTTGCTGGAGTCCGATTTCCTGGGTTTAAGTCCTAGTTCTGGAATTCATCAGCCTTGTAACTTGGAACAAATTAGTTTAGTCTTTTTGAGACTTAACTTTTTCCATTGGGAATACAAATAGTACTCACCTCTTCAAGGCAACATGAGAGTTGTTTGCAGGACACGTGGAGCCTCAGGACAGTGCTGGCTGGTGGAGCTAAGTGACAGTAACTAGCAAGGGGATGGTGGTGTAGGTTATGATCGCATGGTGTTCCTAATCATGCACAAAGGAAGGAACTGAGATTCTGGCTTTGCCTATCACCTAACATGGGAGTAAGGCACTGCCCTAGGTTTAGGACAGGGCCTGGGAGGCTTCCTGGGGTGGGATATCCTTTCTCCACTTCCCATCTCCATCAGTCTCATTTTGGGACAGGTGTCTCCTTGTTAACAGAAGATACTCAGATTTGGATGATTTACCAAGGTAAGGGGGAGCACGGAGGAACACATGAGAACCCAGAAACATAGATCAGTAAGTCCTCCAAATAAAGCCAAGGTGGTTAGGCTGGATTTTAAAATTACAACTATGTATTGCTTCATGCAGATATGCCTGAAATGCAAGATGCAGAAAGAGTGAAAGTTAAAGAATTTAAAGAAATGTAAAAGTATTAAACAAAAGTACGTTATATGGCCATGATATTATCAAAGGAAATCGACTTTAAGGAAAGAAGAATTACTAGAGATGAAGAGGGATATTTCACTCTTATAAAACTATACAGATATAATCCTAAATTGAAATGCATTGAATAACATACATAAAACAAACTAATATATAAAGTAGAAATAATGGTAGGAAAGAAAAACCCATAATCATAGCTGGAGATGTTAACACAAGTCTTTATAGCTGACATCACAATTAATCTAAATATAAACAAGGATGATGAAAATTCCAGTAACATAACAAAAGCAAGAACCACAGGATGCACATTCTTTTCAAGAGGAAAAGCCACTCATGGAGAGGTTACCAATATGTGATTTGCTGGTCGACACTCATTCCAAAAGATAGGGGTCATTCAGAGCATGCATTCTGACCATTGTGGATTTAAATGAGGAATGAAAACAAAAACTGGGGATCTCCACCTGCTTGGAGACTAAGCAATGCATTTTGAAATATTCTGTTACAAAAGAAATAATGCAGAAAATATTTTGAATGGAATAGAATGAAAATATGACTTAACAAAACCTGTAGGTAAATTGCCGATAGAGGAAAAAAATTCAGCCCAAGTAGATGTACAAATCAAAGAACAGAAAATGTAACTCTCAGAAAATAAACAGGATTAATTACTAAAGTCAATAACAAAGAAAGTAGATATAAAATCGGAAAAAATCAATCAAACCAGAAGTAAGCTGTTTCTCTGAAAGATGCATAACTCAATAAACCCCTGGTAAGTGTGATCAAGAAAAAAAGAAGGAAAACGGGGTGCAAAAAGAAACATTGCTAACAATCCTCCAAGTATACAATGTCCAAGAAGAGGGAGCTGGAAATATATTTATGAAGATCAGTTTGGAAGTTAAAATTGACAAATCGTCTAAGAATTATAAAAACGCAATATACCAAAATACACAAGAGAAGAAATGGAAAATTTTAATAGTCCTACATCTATTCAGTTAAAACTCCAAAGCCTAAGAAATTTAAGGCCAAATGGCTTCCTGATAAATCTACCACATTTTTAAAGAAGAAACTGAATTACATCCTAGATAAATTTTTCCAGAAAATAGAAAAAGTAAGGCCAGCATAACCTTTCTCACTATAGAGCTGACATGAACACTAAGGAAAGGAAATTATAGGCCAGTGTGTCTTCTAAATGTACATGGGAAGATGAATAAATTCAGCTTCAATAAAAGTGAAATCCTGTTCTCATCAAAGAGCACCATTGAGAATGTGAATGCTGGCTGCTGATTGGAAAAAAATAATTATAATATATGTATCCATTATGGGGAATTTATCGAGGACACATTAACAACTGCTCCAAAACTATAACAAAAGGGCAGAGGACCCATTTAAAAATGGAGAAAGGATTTTAACAGGCCCCTTTCAAAAGAGAACATCTAAATGAACACTAAACGTATAAAAAGGCTTTTAATGTCATTAATCCTCAAGCAAATGCAATGCAAACTTGCAAGGAGATTATACAGAGACACAATTACACACAGGCACATGCGTGCGTACCCATCAAAATGACTTAGGGAAGATACCCAACTAGCAATGTCAAGTGCTGGCCAAGATGTGCGGCCACCAGAATTCTCACATGCTGCAATGCTGAACATGCTGGGATCTACAAATTCTCCTCCTAGATCCACATCTGAAAAAAATGTGTATGCATGCACACCAGAAGACAAACCACAGTGCATCAGAGCCCCAAACTAGAAGCCACACAAGAGCCTGCCAAGAGTCAAATGGACCCATATGGATGGGCATGGAAGGTGGATAGTATGTGGAAAGAAAAGCAAGGAAACATTACTATGCCCAAGACTGAGGTTGTACCTCGCAGGCGTGACATGACCTGAAGGAATCCAGATGTGGAGGTGAATACCCAAGTGAATGAAGTTCCAGCATGGTCAGAATTCATCTCTAGTGAGGCAGAGAACCCAAAACCATGGCTGCCTTGGGAAAGGTATGAGCTAACAGGGGCCTGAGGGAGGCCACTGGGCAGATGGCCATGCTGTACCTCTTCATTTCCATGGTGGCAGCACAGGTGTGTTCACTGTATATATATTAAAAAATTCATTCAAACTGTACACTTACATCTTTGTGGTGTAACATATGAATGATACATATCATGCTTCAATTGAACAACTACAAGTAAAACAAGGTGGCGATTCAATGACTCTTCCTGTTGGTGAGTTAGTAGATGATTCTGTCTGCTGTTTTCTGGTATAAAGTGAGCATGAACTTGCCACCTAGGCTGGGGCCTTAGTGGGGACATAGCACGTCCTGACCAGAGCCAGCTCCCTTCCCAGCCATTCCTTCTACGCTACTCCTTCCCACATCTTCTTGAGACCTGGTGATGCTAACTGAAACCCCCTGGGTCAGAACCTCCACTCTCTCTGGAAATGGCCAGCATTGGAGTCCAAGGCCACCACAAGCCAAGGGCTCCTACCACAATGAGGTTGGAACGTGGACATAGAGCCTCCTCAACAACCATTATAGGATGCCTCCCTAAATTCAGAGGCATTAACCCTGGGTAGAGAGCTTGGTTAAATGCCATGTTGGGCTGAGGGTGTGACTGGGCCCTTCCCTTGTGTAAGCACCGGAACTCTCTAAGGAAGTTGTTGTTGTTCTGTTTTGTTTGGGGCTTTTGTCATCTTTGCTGTCTAGTGTGGAGTAACTAGATTTCACTTCATATATCAGGTTTTTTAAAAAAAAATTTGCTCCCTGAGGTTTTTCTTTTTCTTTGTTTAAACATGGATGTCCGGTACTCCATTCATCTCCCCCATGCCCACCTTTTCAGACTTCTCTGATCACAGGGTACTTCTTGTGCTGACAGTACTCCTGTCAGAGTTCCAACCCTGTGCTGAGGGATGGCTGGGGTGGAGGAGGACTGGCGTTGGGAGCTGTCTCTCCGGAGCTCTCTGGCCACACAGGGGAAAATAGCAATGGCATTTCCGCAATGATGCTCTTGTGCAGTGCACGTCTCCTAGTGGAACGGAGCTGGACATGTGGGAAAGAGAAGAAATAGTCTCAGGTAGCACATTACAAACTAGAAAGCTTTTGAAGTCAGCATCTGGGCTGGTGCTAAAACAAATGTGCAGCCTGAGAAAAACAATTGCTGCTGACACCACTGACCTCACGGAAACTGTGGTGATGAGATTCTCTCCTCTAGGGCTCTCACAAGGCTTGGCAAGGATATATTCCTGCTTCGCTTTGCTTTTTCCCCTGCCAGATGGGACCCCTTGCTCTGTGCTAATCCATTTTCTTTCAAAGATGGATGTACAGGTTGTACAACATTGTCCTTAGTTTGAGTCACTGGAAAGCAAAACCTAAGACAAGGACTTGGGGACAGGCTCATTCTCTGAGAGGTGGTTCTAGGGAACAGAAATGAGTCAAAGGGGAGAATAAAATAGGGATGAACAACAACAACAAAAAAATTCAGAAACTGTGTTATGGAGATCACTTCCGTATGCAGTGAGATTCATTTCCTCAGTTCTCAGGACCTCCAGGAACCCTGTGGAATGCCTCCCAGTATTGTCCACCTGAAAGACGGAGGGCCTAGAGCCCTCGTCCTCAGTCTCCCTGCTTCCCAGGAGTTGAGAGCTGCCTTGGAGTGTGTCCACTGCCTTGTGTTTAGGACAAGTTCTTCCTGTATCAGAAAAGGTCCAGGGCAGAATGACCTGCAGCCTGGCAAGCCCGTGGTGGAGCCCAGGGAGAGGCAGGCAAGTGTGTGCCACCCCGTGTGTACAGCACAGCTGCAGCTGAAGTCAGAGGTGGCAAGGGGATGTGACCCAGGAACCTGGGCATCTCAACTCTTGACAGACATCATTGCTCTGAGCAGTCACAGAGGTGTATGGCCACCAACGTGGTTCAAACCTGGTTGCTCCATGACACCTCAGCATGGAATAGGTCTTATGAGGCCTGCAGGGCTGACTTTCTAGACCCTTGACACACCTTGCGTCTGAAACAGAGCTTGGAGACCAGGGTGTTCTTCCTAGAGTGACCAGCCACTTAACCAGCTTGAACCTTCTTGCTTCACCATCTTTATGAATCCAAGATTTTTACCCTTCAAAATATAAGTGGGCTATGGCTGCAGAACTTCCCAAGTGCTCTTGAAGAAGCTGATTTCCTGCTTCATCAAACTCCACATAACGTATTATCCATCTATTAATATAAGAGAGAGGGAGAGCTGATGCTTGTTTTGCCAAACTTCATTGGACTGAACTAGAGAAAACCATTTGACCTGGACAATCAATCAAAAATTATAATCTGTCCCCAAATATATAGATCTACATTCTGAAATTCTAACTTTTCCCATAGAACTCAGGCCTGACTTGAATTGTGAATTGTGGACTCCACAGGAAGAGGAGGAGTGGGAGCGAGAAGATGGGAGGCGTCCTGGTGCTTTCCAAGCCCTAATAGGAGCCGGGGGCCATGCTGGGCGCTATCTGTCCATGAACGAATAGAGCTCTGTCTAATTTGCAAATAGGCACAGAGGGCAACCAAGGTGCTGAGAGGTCAAGTAACTTGTGCCACAGTAAAGTCAGTATTTATTTTCTGGCAGTTTCATGAAACTGCCCCAGGGAGTGGAGCTCAGGTGACATCCAGAGCTGCACGCCGTGCCCAGGCCTTCCTGCCTCACCTCACTATATGAGCATCTCAGGTCTCTGGGCCCAGACACACTGGTTTAGGTACAATGGTGGAGTTAGTTAAAAAATAACTTATCTCATACCTACTTCTATTTTCGCAGTCTGTTATGAATCCCAAGGTTCCAGCTGGGACCCTGGCATCTTCCACACAAGCATGATGACCTCTTCTTGGCCTTCCCTTCCTTTCCCACCAAACAAGCTTCCAGTCTGCTCCACTTGCCAAATGGCCAGTTTCTCTCACTTGTGAGCAGTGTACACCATGGCCCAGGTGCTCAAGCTCAATGGCTGGTGGCTGCTCCTGTTGCACAGCCCTGCCCATAGTAGGTGCCTATGACAGTCACTGGGCAGAATGAATACAGGAGTGGGTGGCTGGACTTGAGCACTGATCCCTGTTTTACAGATGGTAAATTTGTCTGTGTCTTTCTGACACAGAGTCTTCCCCAGAGTCACCCAGCATGGTGGAAGAGAATTGGAGGTACAGCTCAAATGTATGGGGCCCTGGCCTAGTGTATTTTCAGTCTCTAATGGTGCACTTCCTTCCCATAGACACAGATAATTGAATAAGCATCCTCTGAGTCATCCAAGAGGGGACTCATGATAGACAGTGGAGGCTCCACATCAGAGCAGCAGAGGGGCTACGTGCGCTGGGCGGATTTTATGTGTTCCTTAAATCATGTCGTGCAAATTCCTAGAATCACATCATGATTCTTGCAAATCTTCTTTCCCAAATGGTTTCCCATTGACCTTCTCCCTGTGCCAACCCCAAAATGCAGTGGGATGAGAAGCTGGCAGCTCTACATGCAGGCAGTGAGTGAGTGATGCTTTTCTCGGCTCCAACTTCTTCCAACACCCCCATCCACTGTGTGCTAGGCAGATGCTTTTCCATGGACTAAGAGACAGTGTCAGAGCACCCAGGATGCCCACTGCAAAGTTGACACCATGCGACTTTGGCACTGTAGAGCTCACATGGCTCTTTGTACTACAGCTAAATGACTAAACCAATGACCTCCAGCCACAAAGCTGACTGGGATTATATATCTGTAATTATAAATATATCAAATGAGCAGAGAAAAACAAAAATAAAGATCTTCCACCCCACATCTGGCACTGTGAAGATTTCTGTCCCATTGACCCAGTGAAATTACAAGGCAATCAGACTCTGGGTTTGCCAGTGCTTGTGCTGAGGTCCAGTTTATGGTGTCACTGAAATGTTACATGGAACCAGGAGATGATTATCTGGGGAAGGGCCCTCCTGAGACTCTGTAAGGACTGGGATCAGGGGCTGAAGCTGAGATCGAGAATCTGCCTCTCTATCTTGTGGCCTGGGAATCAGCGCTTGATGATGTTGGGTGGCCTGTCTTAGACAGCAGCTGTGGGCTTTGATCTGGGAAGAAGGAGCTTTGTCTAGGGACAATGGTGCTATGGATCTTTCCCTCATGTCTGGTTAAGTGCCACCCTTTCAAGAACCCTCCCCTGTCACCTTACTTGAATTGGATGTGCCTTGTTAAGTTTCTGTCACAGCATTTGGGAACAGTGTGTGAGTGTGTGTGCTTGTGTTTTTCCACTCTTGGCATTTGTCACAATTTGTGATTCTTAAAAGCATTTGTTTCTTTTCTTGTTTTGCGTGCATTTCCCTTTCCCATTGGTTCTCCAGTGTCCTTGACACTTAGCGCTTGGCACATGATCAGCACACCACAGAGAGGGGTTGAATTAACAAGTCCACTTCTAAATGAAGAGCTGCTGGACCACAAATGGTGACATCTGATTGCTGAGTTTCAGGGATCTACAGGCAGAATGACAGAGGACACTGGCTGTTTGCTTCCTTGTGCAATCAGAAGCAAAGGAGTGACCATCAGAGTCACTCTCAGAGGGCTATGTCAGCTGCTGTGTGACAGGTGGATTGGAGAGTCACACAGGTGGGACGGAAGTGCTTACCTACTGCTACACTAGCCCAAACTTAGAGACTTCAATGACAGCCACTGTTTGGTCATGTTTCTCAGGTCAAGAATTCCAACAGGGTTCACCTGTTGTCAACCATGTCTTTTCAGCTATTTCCAGCTGGTGACTTAGCCAGGCTGCATGAGCCAGGAAAGCTTCACTCAAGCATCTGGCACCACAGGGCTTTCTCGTGTGGCCTCTTTCCACATGCTATCTCGGGCCTCCTCGCAGTGACTCAGTGTCTTGCATGACAGTTGGCTTCCAAACGGAGTGGTCCAAACATGAGGAAGCAGAAGCTCTCTTAAGGCCCAGGTCCGGCAGTTACAATGCTCCACTCCACTGTGCTCTGCAAGTAGCCCAGGATGATCTCAAATTCAAGAGGGAGAGAAAGACTACTTTTCTTGATGGGAAGATTAGTATGGAATTTGTAGCTATTTGAACTCCATCCCAGGGAAAGACCAGTTAGATGTTGTCACAGCAGGTCCAGCCTGTGGTTTGGCAGTGGTGTGGGGAGCAGTGGGTCGGCTGTGTAGCTGGAAGGAGGCATGCTGGACTTGGCAAGGGTTGTTTTGAGGCATTAGATGAGGGAGGACCCACTTATAGCTATCCTGTTACTCCACAGAGAATTATCCCAAGTGTTACAGCTCAAACAATGCAAACTTATTCTCCTACTTTGAAAGGCCAGAGATTCAGAATGTGTTTTACCAGCCTAAAGCCAATACGTCGGCAGGTATGATTCTTTCCAAAGACCCTAGGGAGGCTCCATTCCCTGTCTCTTCCAGCTTCTACAGGCTGTTTGTCTCCCCTTCCTCCAGCTTTAAAGCCAGTTATGTAGCATTTTGGGGGTCAAGGAGTCCTGGGAACAGTGAGATAAGTTGGGCAAAGTTAAGCTAAGGAGAGAGAATCAAGATTTGATCTGGCTAACTATGAGAACTTCGTGAAATATCCAAGAGGAGATGTCCAGAAAAGTCAGACACACGTGTGAACCTCATTTTCACAGCTGGAGAAGCAGACCTTGGGTCAGTCAGTACAGCTATGTGAGGATTTCTGAGGTAATTTAGGAGGACAGTTTATAGCAGAATTGTCCAAGAGAAATATAAAACAAACTGCATATGTAAATTTACATTTTCAGGTAGCCACATTTAAAGGATGAAAAGAAGCAGGAAAATAAATTTCAGTAATATCTTCTTTAACAGGATGTATCATGTAATGGCCATTCTGTTATTTAATCAATATCAAAGCAATGAGATATTCTAGATGACGTCTCCTGCACTAAGCTGAACAACTCCAGTACATTAGCGCAGTTTTCAACTGGTCTGGCTTGTTACTTCTATAAAATGTCTTGCACAGAAGAGCTATGAAATAAAATAGAAAATATTGTAGTTGAATATCTAGAAGTCATAAGACAGAGGAAGCTTAAAGGGTCTTCTAAACCTAGACATGAAGTTTGAATTTGTCATACACATACAATTTCTCCAGTGCTTGCTTTATCCCAGATACATGGTAGGGTTGAGTTCCCTTCACAAATTCCTTGGCTGTGGGGAAATCCACCACCCTAATCTGCAGGACCTGAGGGGCTTTCTGAAATAGGAGACTCTCAGTTTGAAAATTGTGATGTTCCTCAGTAAGCTATTCTGGCTTTCTAGAGACAGATGGGTTCCCCCAGATTCAGGACTTTCAGTGCTAATACCAGGAAATGTCCTGGGTTAAGAGTGACAAGTTGGCCACTCAGCCAAGTTGGGAAGGCATCTCACCAAGGACCTCTTAAGACTGTCAAGCCAAAAAGAAGAACTACCTCTTAGAACTGATAACTCATGAAAGGGATTATAAAAATCTCAACATCAATATATTACTCAGCAAAGAGACAGAAGCATGACGAGGCCAGGAAACTGAACGTCCATGTGATCAGCGCTTTTCTTCCTTCTGTGAAGCTGGTCTATTAATTAATAAAAGGATGGCTATCACTTGGGTATCACGGAGATACCCAAGTCCAAGTGACCAGCACATGCTCTCCTGCATGAAGTCCGTCTATTCATTCACCAAGAGAAATTGCCATCCCAGAGCCAGGGATGCTCCGGGTCTTCCATTAGCACAACATGTGTTTCCTACCACTCTTCGTGGAAACCCAGTCATAATTATAGGCTGCTTCACAAGCAGCGCATGTTGGTTAGTGCGTGTTTGAAGGTATGTGCAAAGAAAGCCGGCCGGCAGCTCCACCCATAGACAGACGGTCTTGGCTGCCAGATGCTGGGAGTCTTTGGTCCTGCAGTCCCTGCCTCCAGGACCTGGCTACCAGCATTGCTCACAAGCCCTCTGTCCCTCAGCCTGCACAGGTGACTCAACTCTTGAGACCTGTCTCATACTCAAGGGTGAGGACAACTTTAACGGGCAGCCAAGTTCCCCTTCCCCAGAAGCCACTTCATCTTGCTGACATTTGTCTTTGTTCTTGTTCATAAGGGCGGACTTGGTCCCCTTCCTACCAAGTCTTAGGGCCAAGAAGGCAGCACACTTGTCCCTCATGACCTGGATCAGCATTGTGGAGATGCGGCGCAGTGCAGGGGTCGAGGGTGCAGCTTCGGGACTGAGAAGCACCTGGGCCTTCTGGTGGGTTCTTCAGGGCCACTCCAGACACTCCCCGAGCCTCAGCTCCCACATCTGTGAAATGAGAACTTGCAAGTCAGCTGTGATGAGAGTGAGATGACGGTGGACACGTGAAGGGACTAGCATGGTGCCTGAGACAGCCAGTGCCCAATAAATGAGAGCAAATGACTAACTCATGACAATTGTCTTCTGTTAGAATCTCAGAATATTAATGTTTTTCAACCTAGACAAACTAGCATTAATGGTCTAAGAGCCAATCTAACTTTAGAGATAAAATGTACACCCTATGATATTTTTAGAGCTATTGATTTATTAGGGTCAGGAGGAACATAATTGAATAAAAAAAAGTGTGTTGGGAAACTGTTAAAGCAGGTAGGATAAGGAAAATCTCTTAATGGAAAAGAGAAGGCCAAGCTATAGTCTGTCTCGTTCTCCTTTCCAGCCAGTGTCCTGGGTTCCTTGGCTTGTCCTTCTTGCCCTCCCCGGCCTCTAAACCCTGCAGTGCCTCAGCTTCAGATTTCCTCTTTCCTCCAATCTACCACTTGCTCTGGCCCAAATTCTTGAAGGAGGACCCCAGGCTTGTATCCACAGCTTGTGCCTAGGAAGCCCTCCCTCTTGCTCTATGCAGAGCAGGAGGAGCCCAGGACCCCAGGGAATCTTCTAGGCTGCATGCTCTGTAGGATGGTGCAGAAACTGCCATTTTATGGAAGATACAACTTGGACTTAGAAAACTGACATCCTTGGCCCAAATGGACAGCCAGAGACATGGGTGTGATCAGATCTGGGGTTGAATTGTAGCTGATACTGACTTCCAGGGAGGACCAGGACAATCATTTCTTACATTTTCTAAGTTCCAGGCCTGTTAAGCATTAGCTCACTGAAGGTCTAAGAAACCCTAAGAGAGTGCTGTCATTCTTTGCACTCCCACTTTACAGAAGAGACACTGAGGCTTACAAATGAAAACCGGCTGGCTTGAGGAGGCCACTTAATGTTATTACGTAGGGCATCTTAGGACCCTCTAATTTCGGAGACCATTCTCACAAGGAGGATGCTGCCCTGTCACACGGGGCATTCAGAATCTGGGAACTGGGGGCTGAGCAAGCCAAGGCCGGCTTTGCAGCAGGGTGCTCACTCCAGTGCTCCTTCGAGCTACACTGGAACTCCTGGAGCAGTCTCTGAACAGAAAGGCCTTGCCTTCGGAACCAGACACCTGACAGCTCCCATGGCTCACCAAGGAGCCATTGGTACACAGAGACTGGCCGCCATGGTCTTCATCTTTATCTCTAATGATATGATTTTTAATATGCCCATAGCTCTGCGAGAATCAGGCAGGCAGTGGCATGGGGAGGCTGGGAAGGCCTGATGTCCCTGTGGAGCTGTGGTTTATTTGCAGGCTTCAAGCTCATTGAGCACAGGGACATTGTTCATCCTGCTCACCACTTCTCTCTCCTCTCTGCCATCAACACCTGCTTTATTCTTCCATTCCTGCCCAATGTCTAAACTTCCCAAAGGAAATGTGGTCTTTTGCATCATGACACATGATCGCCACCAACTGGTGAGAATGTTTGCATTGCAGAGACTTCTTAGGTTTGGGCTGGGGCAGAAGCGGTCCATTTCCATTTTCCACAGCTCAGCATCCAGATACTCAAGTCTAAGGAGCATCAATTGCCTTAATTAAAGGTAGGCTTTCATAATCCCAGATGCATGTTCTTAAATTATCCTGTAAATCATCAAACGAAATGATTTCCTGATTGTACATTGGTAACAATGTGCATCTTCCATTAGAGGGGTAATAGTTTCGCCATTGTTCCGATGCGGTTGCCTATGTTTACCAGGGTTCCAATGCTGACCTAGCTCACCCCTGTGGTTGTCTATTTGAACTGTAATGCTGAAGGTGAATCCCAGATTTCTTTTTCATAAATGCGATTTATAAACATGATCTCATCATTTTGTCAACACCACTTTCTTTTTAAGTATCCCCTGTAGAAGTAGTACCTGTTACAGTCCAGCTATTGTTTTATGTGCTTTGCAATATTTAACATCCCTCTAAGGTGGAAACTATTATTTCCTCCTTATTTCAAGAAGAGAAACTGGGGCATGAAGAGGCAAAGTCACCATGCAAAGTCATGTATCTAAAAATACAGAGCTAAGTAGGATTCAAACCTGGAAAATCTGGCACCCGAATCTTATCCATTTGGCCATGTGCTCTCAGAAAGGCTATTGCTGCTCTCCCCGGCCTCACCAACCTTCCTCTTGCTGCCTTGAGGCCAGCCTCACCCTTTTCTGGTTTCACCAAATACTCTAACCACCCAATCCAGGGATAACCCTGGGTAGCACCCACAGAGCTGCCCCATAAGGCATTCCATCTCCATCCTAGACTGCAGGTGGAATACTGAACCTGGGTCCAGTCTCACATGGGCAAGCAGCAGGCAATTATCTTTTAGAGGAACACAAAGCTTGTGGACCAAATGTTGATTCCTGTCTTCTCTCCAGAGAGAGAGACAGGCAGAAGTCAACAATCAGTGCGGTTACTGGGGACCCGATAAGGAAATAAAAGAAAGAAAAAGAGTAAAAATTGAACCAATGCCACTTGGAAAATTCTCCCAAATCTTTGAAGATAATTTCATCTTTCCCCCCAAGGAATTTGGTGCTTCTTTAGAGAGAAAAATTGTTTTCACCTAAAATATCACATAGCTGTTCTGGAGTCCTCTTGCTCCTTGGCATGCTTGTTAGGAAATTCTGTTCTCACAGCAACAAATCTCAGCTTCTTTAGCTTGTGGAAAACTGGAAAATCATTAACTATCCCTTAAAAATGTATTATTGGAAATATATGTGGTCTCTGCCTCTTTATCTGAATATTTTGACATGAGCCACTATGAACTTGATACTGACAATTTGAGGGGGTTGGATACCGAGACCTCCAAGGTCCCTTCTGGCCATAAGCCATGAACTTGGATTAAATGGCACCAAAAAATATATTGAAATTTCCCTTTATCTTTCTTTGTTCTAAAGAATAGGTTAACATATATTGATTTTATTTCACAACTCACACGGAAATGAGTGTTTCACTGTTGACATCTTTATGATCTGTAGTTTCCATTCTTTTTAATAGCCCTGGTGCAGTATTAAAAAAAAAAGTATCTTGGTCGTAAAATCTGGTTTAGAAGCCAAAGTTGTTTTAGAAAAGCAAACATGGCTTATATAACCCACTTTTCTGGTAGGAGCTTGGTTTGGGAAGGGAAATACAATTGGGGGTACACAAAGGTGACACCTCCCAGAGACCAGGATGCACCCATGGTTACTTTCAAGAGAACGGCCAGATTCTTCATACTCATCAGTGAGAGGCTGCAAATCAGAAACCAAGGGAAAGCTGTGGAAATCCAAATTTAAAAACCTGGTTCAGCAAAGGTGTTGTCTTAGGCAGTAGTATCTGAATTAGACTGGGTTAGGTTATGCTGCAGTAACAAAGAGCTCCCCAAATATTGATGGCATTAACAACAGAAGCTTTATTATTGCTCCTGATACATAACCAATACAGGGAAAAGAGTGATGCCCCTGCAGTCATGCTACATAGGTCATGACAGCAGCACCATGTTATCACGATTGCATCTGTGCTTTCATGGGAAAGAAAGAGAATGCGCAGGTTTTGTCTTGTAGCTAAGTGCTCACCTACAAGTGACACACCAAGGCTCCTACTGTAATTCATTGATCCTAACAATGATATAGCCCATCCAACTGCACAGGAGTAAAAATGTACAGTTCTGCCCATGCTCAGAAGAGAGGAGACCCAGTTGTGGTTGAGCAACAGAAGCCTCAACCACAGTAGCCAATGTGGACCAACACCTGGTTTGGGCTGGGCCACCTGCCAAGGCCCCACCAACCACATGTTGCTCAATAACCCTTCTAACCCATAAGGCATGTGCTTCCGTGATCCCTTTACTCAGAGAAGGCGGCTGGAAATGCAAGAGCCTAAAGGTGCCCACTGTGCTTGCCTACCTCTGCAGAGCCAAGCAGCACTGCCACAAGGTGCTCCCTGAGCGCCCCTCCAAAGCTCAGCCAGTCTCAGCCAAAGCTCCAGACTGTCTGCTCTCCCACAGGAGGAGCACATCCCCTGCTCTCTGATGCGGAACCAGCCCTGCATAGAGAGGGCATGTATTGATGGGAGAGCGGGCGCTCTTCCCGGGCCATAGGGAAACTAGTAACTCAGGAAGCTTGCTTTCAGGTACAATCATGTTGGACCAAATAGTCATTGTTCCAAGTCATAAACATCAGAAAGCAACTTAATGTGAGAAGAACAAATGGGAAGATTTAACAATGTTAAATGTTTGAATGAACATTTTTAAATATATATCATATATATGTGCATATGGATTCGATTTGAGAAGAAGGGGGTGCATGAAAGAATTCTGAGATAGTTTCTATGTATGAGATTATACGTAATCTAACTTACATAGGGCTTATAAATTAATACATAGTTTTGACACTAACTATCCATTATCTTTACACCTATCTTTCCATTTATCTGACTAAACCAGAGTCCAGTAGAAATATAATTTAGACCGCATATGCAATTTTAAATTTTCTTGTGGTGGCATTTTAAAAACTAAAGGAACATCTAAATTTAATTTAATAATCTATTTTATTTAACCCAATACATGCCAGTATTCTCACTTCAGCATATAGTCAACTTAAAATTATTAATTTATATCTGTTTGTGCTTAGCTTTTGAAATTTTGCATGTTTTATACTTTGAGTATATTTCAATTTGTCTACAAAACTTTCACTGGAAATACTTGATCTGTATTCATAGTTCATAAACGTGACAGTTGAAGAACAACACTCACATGTCCAAGGTGCTCCAAAGACACTAAAAGGTTTTCTGATAATTGCATCAGCCCATTGACAAGGGCTGAGTCGATGATATGTTTATGTGTTGTACAACGAGTACCGCAGACGTTTTGCATGTACCTTTTGATGGGCTCCTGTGCTGGCACTTTTTGAACAATACCAGTTCTCCCTGGGAGCACCCCCTTCTCTGTAAAACCAACAGAAATGCATGTCCTCCCTGAAACCAGCTGGGAAGAACTTCCTGTCAGGAGCTAAGATATTTGTGTTCCTGTGTCACTGGGCCCACAAACCTGGAGTCCAAACATCTGGACTCTATATACATATCTTCTTTTACTAGCTGTGTGATCTCAATCCAGTCAGCCCAGGTGTTCTGGGTCCCATTTAGGGGCAGGAGTTTCATCTTCTCGAAAGGAGTCTGTGGACCATTTGCTAGTAGCAGTGTGGATGCTCGGGGCTCACCCCAGACGTTTCTGGGTCATGATCTGTGTTTCAACAAGATCCCCTAGGGAACAAAAGACTACCCTGGAAGACTTCTAAGTTCCCCTGGCTCTAACATTCTTCTCTTATAACTTTTAGAATGAAATGCAGGTATTTGAAGTTAGTGTGGCTCTTCAGAGGGTGCTTTCCTTTCCTAGGATCTGAATCATCTCGGGTGCTGACAGTGCTCATATGGACCCTGTGCTTGTGGGGAGGCCTGTGCTATACTAACAGGGCCTCAGTTTCTCACCATCCCCTGCGAGGCCCTATCTGTGATCCCCATTTTACACATGAGGAAGCTGAAGCTGAGAGAGGTGAGGTGACCCCAGCTGGCTTGCACAGTGAATGTGCAGCTGGGGTTGTGGTCCAGGTTGTCAGTCCTGGAAAATGCACTGTCATGGTGCCAGTGAGAAACAGAGCTTGCGGTGGAACCAAGGTCGCTCACTGCCCGTACCTGGGTTCTTCCTGTGGTGTGTGAGTACATGTGCAAACTTTCCTAGTCACTGCACGAACTACCTCCCATTTGCATTGAATAGTACCGCAACCGTGAACTTCTCTCGAAATTCAGGCGGACAGTTACCCACATGGTGATTACACCCCCACATCCTCCTCTGTGTTGGCACTCCCTTAAAGTTTCTGAGGGGACACACCAGCTACATTTAAAGAAGCTACTTTCAGAACCCCCAATGCAGACTTCATTCACAAAAAATAATCCACTGATCTTGAGCAAGTGGAGAGAAGCTGTGGTCTCCTTGGTTATGAAAGGATCCTACATAGGTTACCCTGACTTCACAGCTCTTCACAGTGATGTTAAAATCTGGTAGCAGAGTCCCTATGCTATGCCTGATGTAGCATGAGACAGCAGCATACCAGAACACGATGGACACCCCCCACCGTGGTGCCTGACTCATAGGTATGGGTAGTCAATACAGCAACTGTCCACACCAACTGGTTTCCACATGTGGGAGTCTGCAGAGTGCTCCCTCCGGGCCACTGTCTCACATCACCCTCAGTGTACTACTGTTATCCCCATTTACAGATGAGGAAACTACAGCATCTAGCAGAAGTGAGTTGCTGGCAACTAGAGTCCATTTAAAACCAGATCTGCCCATTCTAGATGCTACATGCACTGCCTGAAAAGGACTCAGTTAGACAAAGAGAGGAAAAGAGATCACTGCAGCAGCTCTTGTGCCCCACCCTCATGTCCCAGCCACCAGAATTGACCTGCAGCTCTCACGTCGGTAGCCTGGGACGCTCATCTGACTACCTGATGGCTCCCTGGGCCAGAGATATCCCAGAGATC
The DNA here is from genome assembly GCA_004024805.1 of Geosciurus inauris. Classification (NCBI taxonomy): domain Eukaryota; kingdom Metazoa; phylum Chordata; class Mammalia; order Rodentia; family Sciuridae; genus Geosciurus; species Geosciurus inauris. The sequence goes on from PVHX01000706.1 coordinate 193,651, forward strand.
CTCAGCCAGTGAGGGACAAGATCTGTGGATGAGTTCCCCAGCATCCTGATCTGTAGTGGACAATGCCAGGCTGTGTTCCACACTCTCTAGGGACTCCCCAGTGGGACTGAGGTCCTGTGGCCCACAGTGGAAACCCACCCTGTCTCTCTTCCCTAAGGCTTCCTGGCATCACCTCCCTGCGAAAATATTTTCACCCAAGTCCTTATCTCCGTGTCTTCTTTGAGAGGCCCCTAAGAGGGAGCCTGGGTAGCCCTGTGTCAACAGCAGGAGACTCTCTCTGCACTGGTTAATGTAGCTAGTGGGCTGGCCCCTCGGGCCTTGCCATGTGCACCTGGCTTGCCCTGGTCCATTGGTGCTGATGCTGCAAAAGGTGTGTGCCCAGCCCTGTGTGCAGCACCAGGATGCTCAGAGGCCTGTTACCTTTGATGTTCCCACAAGACAGGCTTCAGCATGGTGTGGATTCAACTACACAGCAAGTCCCTGAAAAATGACCACAGGAAAATGCCATGCTTGGGATTTTATCAGTTTTCCAATAGAGACATAGCAATTTTTCTTGGGAAGATTTTCTCTTTCCCTGCATGATCAGATTGCCCTGTGCTTCTGGCAAAGGTGACGGGCTCATGAATTAGCTGTGCAGATAGAGTGTGTGCTAGAAGTCGAACCAGTTCAATGCTTTGAGACTGAATGTGCTCACAGACAGAATTGCAGCAAAAATCCCCTAAACGCAGACGTAAAACTAGATTTTATCTTTAAGTGGCAGGATTGAAAAATACCAAAGCATGAAAGAGATGAAAATATGGTCTGAGTGTGCGCGGGGAAGTATGCAAAGTGGCTGAGAGCTGACAAATGGCAGAGCCAGGCCTCCGGTCTGCTCCTTCCAGACACCCTGCCTGGTGAATGGAAAACTGGAAGGAAGAAACTAAGAACTCTGACAAGACCAAGTGGTCCATATGGGCACCAAACTCAGCATGACGCAGGACCAGGCTTGTTTCCTCTGGCACAAGGAGCTTGTGAGCATTGTTTGATAATATTCCAAAAAGAAAATGGTAGAGCCAAGTTCCCCAAGTGTTTTGTATAAAACCAGGAAATGACTGAGGCACTTTTGTGCATCCCCAGGGTCTGCACAGGAGCCTCGGCCAGGTCTTGTGCACATAGTGCTCATCAGGGTGGTGGGGCTGGGCAGACTGGCAGAACCCAGTGTCCTTAGCAAAGATCCATCCTGAGCCTTAGGGACCCACCTGGCTGTTCATAAAGTTGTTTTTGAACTTCCTTGTTTCCTATATTTAATTATGAACATTTTCAAACACAAAGTAAAGGAATTTTACACCAAACAACCATGTATCCCAAAGCTAGATTCTACAATTAGATATTACATTTAGTTGACTTGCTTTACCCTATTTTTGGTTGGTTGGTTGTCTTTTATCATTGATACATGTGAGTTCTTCACATATCCTGGGTACTAGTCCTTTGCTACAGATATTTCACAAATATTTTACCCCAGTTGAAACTTATTCACTCCTTTTCAAATGGTAGTTTGGGATGGACAGACTTTTTAATACTATTAACATTTAATTTGAATGTTTTACATTTACAGTTCTAGCTTTCTGTGTCTAGGCTAAGAAATATATGCCCACACCCATAAAGGGAAGGCACCCCCTATGCTTTTGTGCAAAAGTTATACTTTTAACTTTTACATTTAAACTTAATTTTCAATCCATTTAGACTTCATTTTTATGAATGGCATGAGATAGAAGTTCAGGTTCATTTTGTTCCCCTTATGGATGTAGTTTTTCTAGCATATGTGTGGATGGGAAATTAAACAACTGTCAGCTTCTTCATTAAATTAGCTTAGCACCTTTGTCAATTGACCGGACTATGGGAGTCTGGTCTAAGCTGTCTGTTCCGCTCTGTTGATCTCTTTGACAGTCCTGATGCTGATACTACACTGTTTTGATGACTCGTTTTACAGCAAATCTGAGGCAGGCTCATTCTTTTTCAAAGTGATTTGGATGTTCTTTGCATTTCCATATAACTTTTAAAATCCTCTTGACAGTTTCTGCAGGAAGTCTGTTAGGATTATGACTGGGATTGTGTCGAGTCTGTGGACCAATCTGAGAATTAACATGTCAACAATACTGAGCTCATGAACATAGTATACCTTGTCATTCATTTAGGTTCTTTTTAATTTCAGCAATGTTTTAGTTCTTTTTTTTTTCATTGTACACAAATGGAGCACGACTTTTCATTTCTCTAGTTGTATATGATGTAGAGTTGCACCATATATGCAGTCATACATGTACCTAGGGCAATGACGTCCATCTCATTCCACCATCTTTCCTGTCTCCATGACCCCTTCCCTTTCCTCCTCTCCCCTTTGCCCAGTGATTCTCCATTCTTCCTGTGCCCCCTCCCCCATTATCAATCAGCATCCACTTATCAGAAAGAACATTCTGCCTTGGGTTTTTTGGGATTGGCTTACTTCACTTAGCATCATGTTCTCCAACTCCATCCATTTACCTGCAAATGCCATGATTTTATTCTCTTTTATTGCTGAGTAATATTACACTGTGTATATATACCACAGTTTCCTCATCTGTTCATCTATTGAAGGGCATCTAGATTGGTTCCACAGTTTATCTATTGTTAATTGAGCTGCTATAAACATTGAAGTGGTTATGTCACTGTAGTGTGCTGTTTTTAAGTCCTTTGGGTATAGACCAAGGAGTGGGATAGCTGGATCAAATGGTGGTTCCATTCCAAGTTTTCTAAGGAATCTCCATACTGCTTTCCAGATGGATTGCACCAATTTGCAGTCCCACCAGCAATGAATGAGTGTGCCTTTTCCCCCACATCCTCTCCAATACTTGTTGTTTGTATTCTTGATAACTGCCATTCTGACTGGCATGAGATGAAATCTTAGAGTAGTTTTGATTTGCATTTCTCTAATGGCTAGAGATGTTGAACATTTTTTCATATATCTGTTGATTGATTGTATATCTTCTTTTTTTAAAATATTTTTTTAGTTGTTGATGGATCTTTATTTTATTGTGTGGTGTTATTTATATGTGGTGCTGAGGATTGAACCCAGGGCCTCACGCATGTTAGGCAAGCGCTCTACCACTGAGCTCCAGCCCCAGCCTGTATATTTTCTTCTAAGAAGTTTCTGTTCAGTTCCTTGGCCCATTTATTGATTGTGTTATTTGTTTTTTCAGTGTTAAGTTTTTTGAGTTCTTCATATATCCTGGAGATTAGTGCTCTATCTGATGTGTGTGTGGCAAAAATTTGCTCTCAGAATGCAGGCTCTCTGTTCACCTCATTGATTGTTTCTTTTGCTGAGAAGCTTTTTAGTTTAAATCCATCGCATTTATTGATTCTTACTTTTATTTCTTACGCTTTAAGAGTCTTGTTAAGGAAGTTGGGGCCTAAACCAACATGATGAAGATTTGGGCCTACTCTTTCCTCAGTTAGGTGCCGGGTCTCTGGTCTGATTCCTAGGTCCTTGATCCACTTTGAATTGAGTTTTGTGCATGGTGAGAGAGAGGGGTTTAGTTTCATTTTGCTGTCTATGGTATTTCCAGTTTTCCCAGCACCATTTGTTGAAGAGGCTATCTTTTCTCCAATGTATGTTTTTGGCTCCTTTGTCTAGTATGAGATAACTCTATTTATGTGGATTTGTCTCTGTGTCTTCTATTCTGTACCATTGATCTACATGTCTATTTTGGTGCCAATACTATGCTATTTTTGTTATTATAGCTTTGTAATATAATTTAAAGTCTGGAATTGTGATACTTCCTGCTTCACCCTTCTTGTTAAGGATCATTTTGGCTATTCTGGGTCTCTTATTTTTCCAAATGAATTTCAGGATTGCCTTTTCTATTTCTATAAGAAATGATGTTGGGATTTTAATTGGAATCGCATTGAATCTGTATAGTACTTTGGGTAATATGGCCATTTTGACAATATTGATTCTGTCTATCCAAGAGCATGGTAGATCTTTCCATCTTCTATGATCTCCTTCAATTTCTTTCTTTATTGTTCTGGAGTTTTCATTGCGGAGATCTTTCACCTCTTTTGTTAAATTGATTCCCCAATTTTTTTTTTGAGGCTATCATGAATGGGGTAGTTTTCCTAATTTCTCTTTCAGAGGATTCATCACTGATGTATAGAAATGTATTTAATTTATGGGTATTGATTTTATATCCTACTACTTTGCTGATTTCATTTATTAATTCTAGAAGTATTCTGGTGGAATTTTTTGGATCCTCTAAGTAAAGAATTATGTCATCGGCAAATAATGACATTTTAAGTTCTTATTTTCCTGTTCATATCCTTTTAATTTCTTTCATCTCTCTAACTTCTCTGGCTAGAGTTTCAAAGACTATATTGAATAGCAGTGGTGAAAGAGAACATCCCGGTCTTGTTGCCATTTTTAGAGGGAATGCTTCCAATTTTTCCCCATTTAGGATGATGTTGGCCTTGGGTTTAGCATAGATAGCTTTTACAATGTTGAAATATGTTCCTACTATCCCTTGTTTTTCTAGTGCTTTGAACATAAAGAGGTGCTGTATTTTGTCAAATACTTTCTCAGCATCTATAGAGATAATCATATGATTCTTGTCTTTAAGCCTATTGATGTGATGAATTACATTTATTGATTTCCATATGTTGAACCAAACTTACATACCTGGGATGAAACCCACTTGATTGTGGTGCATTATCTTTTTGATATGTTTTTGTATGTGATTTGCCAGAATTTTATTGAGCATTTTTGTGTCAATGTTCATTGGGGTTATTGGTCTGAAGTTTTCTTTCTTTGATTTGTCTTTGTCTGGTTTTGGAATCAGGGTGATAGTAGCCTCATAGAATGAGTGTGGAAGGGTTTCCTCCATTTCTATTTCATGGAATAATTTGAGGAGTATTGGTATTAATTCTTCTTTGAAGGTCTTGTAGAACTCAGCTGAGAATCCGTTTGGTTCCAGGCTCTTCTCGATTGGTAAGCTTTTGATGACTTCTTCTATTTCCTTGCTTGAAATTGACCTGTTTATGTTGTGTGTGTCCTCCTGATTCAGTTTGGGCAGATCATATGCCTCTAGAAATTTATCCATGTCTTTGGGATTTTCTATTTTACTGGAGTATAGATTTTCAAAATAGTTTCTAATTATCTTCTGTATTTCAATAGTGTCTGTCATGATATTTCCTTTTTCATCTTGAATTTTAGTCACTTGAGTTTTCTGTCTCCTTCTTTTCATTAGGGTGGCTAAGGGTTATCAATTTTATTTATTTTTTCACAGAACCAGCTTTTTGTTTTGTCAATTTTTTGAATTGTTTCATTTGTTTCAATTTCATTGATTTCAGCCCTGATTTTAATTATTTCTGGTTTTCTACTTCTTTTGGTGTTAATTTGTTCTTCTTTTTCTAGATCTTTGAGATATAATATCAGATTGTTTATTTGTTGACTTTTTCTTCTTTCAACGAAAGAGCTCAAAGCAATGAACATGAAAGTTCTTAACACAGTCTTCATAGTGTCCTAGGTATTTTGATATGTTGTATCAGAGTTCTTATTTACCTCTAAGAATTTTTTAATCTCCTCCCTGATTATCTCTATTAGCCATGCATCATTCAATAGCATTTTATTTAGTCTCCAGGTGGTGGAGTAGCTTCTGCTTTTTTATTTTATCATTGATTTCTAATTTCATTCCTTTATGGCCTGATAGCATGCAGGGTAGTATCTCTATTTTTTTGCATTTGCCAAGATTTGCTTTGTTGCATAACATATGGTCTATTTTAGAGAAGGATCTGTGTGCTGCTGAGAAAAAAAGTGAAATATTCTATATATGTCTTTTGATTCTAAATTATTGATTATATTATTGAATTTTATAGTTTCTTTGTTTGGTTTTTGTTTGGAAGATCTGTCCAGTGGTAAGAAAGCTGTGTTCAAGTCACCCAGTATTACCATGTTGTAGTCTATTTGATTCTTGAAATTGAGAATTGTCTGTTTGATATATGTGGATGCCCTATTGTTCAGGGCATAGATACTTATGATTGTTATGTCTTGTTGACATATGGTCTCCTTAAGGAGTATGAAATGACCTTTATCCCTTCTGACTATCTTTGGTTTGATATCCACTATATCTGATATGAGGATAGAAACCCCTGCTTGTTTACGTGGTCCATTTGAGTGGTATGTTTTTCCCAACTTTCACCTTCAGTCTGTGGATTTTTTTTTTGTATGAGAAGAGTTGGGTCTTTTTTTTTTTTTAATCCAATCTGCCAGTCTATGTCTTTTGATTGATGAGTTTAGGCCATTAACATTCAGGGTTATTATTGAAATATGGTTTGTATTCTCATTCATTTTGGTTTATTTTTGGTTTTTAACTTGACTTGGTTTCTCCTTTGATTGGCTTTTCCTTTAGTGTAGTTCCTCCTGTTGCCAATTTTCACTATTTTTCAGTTCCTCCTCATAAAATATTTTGCCAAGAATGTTCTCTAGTGCAGACTTTCTCATTGTAAATTCTTTTAACTTTCGTTTATCATGAAAGGTTTTTATTCCATCATCAAATCTGAAGTTTATTTTGCTGGATATAAGGTTCTTGGTTGGCATCCATTTTCCTTCAGAGCTTAGTATATGTTGTTCCAGGATCTCCTGGCTTTAAGAGTCTGGGTTGAGAAATCTGCTGAGATTCAAATTGGTTTCCCCCTGTATGTAATCTTTTCCTTCTCTCTTACAGCTTTTAAAATTCTATCCTTATTGTGAATGGTAGGTATTTTCATTATAATGTTCCTTGGTGTGGATCTGTTGTAGTTTTGTACATTTGGTGTCCTGTAATCCTCTTGTATTTGATTTTCCAATTCATTCTCCATGTTTGGGAAATTTTCTGATATTATTTCACTGAAGAGATTGTGCATTCCTTTGGTTTGTATCTCTGTGCCTTCCTCTCTCCCAATAATTCTTAGACTTGGTCTTTTGATATTACCCCATAATTCTTGGATATTCTGTTCATGGTTTCTTACCATCTTCATTGTGTGGTGAACTTTATTTTCAAGATTATATATGTTGTCTTCATTGTCTGAGGTTCTATCTTCCAAGTTATCTAGTCTGTGGATGATGCTTTCTATTAAATTTTTTGTTTCCTTTATTGTTTCCTTCATTTCAAGGATTTCTGCTTGTTTTTTTCTTCAGAGTCTCTCTCTCTCTTTCTTGAAGTAATCTTTTGCTCCCTGTATTTGCACCCTTATCTCTCTGTTGGAGTGATCAATTGTTGCCTGTAATTGCTCTCTAATCTCTTTGTTGGATTGATCAATTGTTGCCTGTAATTGCTTTCTTATATTATTCTGTGCTTCACAGATCGTTTTAATTATGTATGCTGTGACCTCCTTCTCCAACATTTCATCTACTGTGCTATCAATGGATTCTATTATTGTAGCATCTTGGTTTGATTGGGGCATTTTCTTCCCTTGTTTTTTCATGTTGTTCATGTGTCTTTCTCTCTAGCAATGCTGATCTAAGGTTTTACAGTTTCTACCCTACAATCTTGTAATGTCCTTACAGGTAACCAATACCTTATCTCTGGTGTAACCAGGCCTTCAGGGACCTCGGGGATGATCTTCCTGGTCCTGGATGTTGTCTCTAGATGGAAGTAGGCCTCCTGTTGGTAGATGGGGGGATCACATCGCAGTCAGTCTCCTCCTCCATGCATGCACAGTCAGTGATGTTTTAGTTCTTAATGTGATGATCTTGAACATCTTTTGTTAGTTATTTCTAAGTATTTTATTTTTCAATACCATTATAACTAAATTGTTTTTTAAATTTTATTTTCACAATATTTGCCATTATTATATACAAACAATTGATTCTTCAGTGCAATTGGTCACTTTACTAAATTTGCTTATTTGTTCTAGTAGTTGTTTCATAGATAGGGTTTTTTACCTAAACAACTATGTCAAGTTATAGTATAGATAGTTGTACTTCTCACTTCATGATATTGATGATTTTACTTAATTTTATTTGCCCCCAGTTTGATGTCAAATGGAAGGAACATATTGAGCCCTGTGCCTTGTCCTTGAGATTAGAGAGAAAGTTCTCAATATTTTACTGTTACATGTATTGTTCATTGTGTATATTTCATAGCTGCTATGAAGAAGAAGTTCCTTCCATTCCTAGTTGCTGATGGTTTTCATCATAAGTGGGTTCTGAATTTGGCCCTTTTTTTCAGTATCTGCTAAAATGGCCATACTTTTTTCCCTCTGATTTGTTTAAATGGCAGATTTTGTTGATGAAATTTTGAATGTTAAACCAGCCTTGTGTTTCCAGCATAAAGTCCAGCTGGTGATGACATGTTTTACATATTGCTGACTTCAACTTTCTATTATTTTAGTATGGACTTGCTGTGTTAATGAGGAATTCTGTTCACTAATTTATCTGTGATCAAGTTTTCTGAGGTTTGGTTTTAGAGTTGTTATGTCTTCATACAACACACTGAGTTGTGATGCTTCCTTTGTTGAAAAACTGTGAGATGGGTATTATTTCTGCCTTAAGTGGCCAATAGATTTGATCTAAGAGAATACATCAACCTGGGCCTCTCTTTTGGGGGAAGATGTGTATTGTAACAAATTCAATTTCTGTAATAGATATAGGATTATTCAGGTTTCATGTTTCATTTTGTAGTTATTTGATAAAATTTAATGTTTAAGGAAATTTTTATTTATCAGTTTGTATAGAATGATTCATATTATATGAATTATTTATTTATTATTTTAGTATAGAATCTGCAAAGACATTTCCTGCTTCATTTCTTTTTTTTATTTATTTTAAATTAGTTTATTTAGTTGCATTTCAAGTCATAGTATATATAGAGAGCTCAGTTTTTCCATTTCTCTGGTTGCAAACCAGATAAAGTCACACCATTTGTGTCTTCATACATGTACCAAGGGTAGTGATGATGATCTCTATAGACCATCTTTACTGTACCCATTCCCCTTCTAATATTAGTCATTTAGATCTCTCTCCATCAGTCTAGGTAGGAGTTCATCAATCTTATTGATTTATCATTTTCATTTTTTGAACAACTTTTGGCTTCATTTTCTCTGTTTTTTGGATTGTTTCCTAGTCCTCTGATTTCTTCTGATTCTTTACTTTTTCCTTCTTTCTGCTTTCTGGGTCTTGCTCTGCCCCTTGGCTTATAGCTTTCTAGAGTTGCATGAAGTCACTGACACTCTCCCACTCATATTTTTCAATATGACCACTTAAGGATATAAATTTCCTTTTAATCATTACCTCAATTGCATCCCACAATTTCAATGTATTTTAATTCTCATGTAATTTGAAGTAAATTTTTCATTTTCCTTCTAATTTCTTCTTAGACCCATGTATTATTTATGAATGTGTGTTTGAGCTTTCAAATATTTGGAATGTTTCAATCCATCTTATGATTACAGATTTCAACTTGATTTTATAATAACTAAAGGATCCATTTTCCAATTTACCAAAACTTGTATGTGGTCACTGGGTGATCAATCGTGATAAATGCATCACATGTAATCACATGTGATTGAAAATAATAAACTGTAGTTGTTAGCTCTAAATGTTATTTAGAAAAAAATGTGGTTAAAAATGTTGTGCAGACCTTCTATACATTAGCGATATTTTAGCCTAGTTTTCCTGTCAAGCCATGTTTTGGGAATTGTCTGATTTTCCTGTTATCCACCACCTTTCTCTTCCCATCTTGGAAGTGCTTTCATTTAAGTGGTACACATTCATGGTTGTCTTCCCTTAGGAATTGGCATTTTCATCATTAAGAAATATCTCTCTTTGTCTTTAGCAGTAGGTTGTCATAAAGTCCTCTTTGTCTCTTTTACATGGCCTCCACAGCCTCCCTAAGCTTATCACTGCAGATCTGTCTCTGTCCAGCCATTTACTTAGGCAACAAGGTCTTCAAATGTGCACTTTTAGTGCAGACTCCTACAGGCACCAAGTAATCAGGTGCATCTCTTCTCTAGTCTGATAATCTCTGTCCTACAACGGGAGGTGTAGTGCACTAATATTTAGTGCAATTGTGGATCTGATTGGACTTATAAACCCCATTTGATTTTTTGTTTCCAGTTTTTCCCCTCTGTTTTTGTATCCCCTGTTCCCTTTTTTCCTGCCTTTTTGTTTTCATTTCTTGAATTTTTAAAGAATTCCTCTTTACATCTGTTGGAGGTTTAGCTGTGTTTTGGGGGATTGTAGTATACACCATTAACTTTTTACAGAATTTACAGTGTACTATTTCACATAAAAGGTAGAAAATTTGCAAGCTTATGGATTTATTTAATATTCTCCACTCTTCATGCTATAGTTATAACATATGTTGCACCTACATATATTTTACATCTCATATTGCAAATTTGTAATTTTTCTTTAAAGAGACCTACGTACTTTAAATAAGAGAATAAAATAGTATTTAACATGTATCCAGGTTTTGCCCTATTATTTGATGTCTTATTTTTTCTTGAAGGTTCACGTTTCCATCCAATACTAGGTCCCTTCATAGCACCAGAGGACTATTTTTTTTTTTTTTTTTTTTTTGTAGTGAAGGATCACTAGAAAATGAATTCGCTTTTTCTTTTAAAAATATTTTTTTTCCTTTTTCTTATATTGAAAGATATCCTCTTTTTGGATATGTATTTTTAGGTTGACTTTCATTGCTTCTGATGAAGACTCAATGCTGGTGTCAAATTTCTGTCTTTATTTTGTGTTTTCAGCAATTTGACTAGGATGACTTCACATGTAGTTCTCTTTATATTTAGACTTCTTTGAATTTGAT
>PVHX01000706.1:204552-264127 GCA_004024805.1 Geosciurus inauris
TTTTTTTTTTTTTTTTTTTTTTTTTTTTTTTTTTTTTTTTTTTTTTTTTTTTTTTTTTTTTTTTTTTTTTTTTTTTTTTTTTTTTTTTTTTTTTTTTTAGACAGTCTTATTAAGTTTCTCAGGAGCTTGCTAAGCTTCTGAAGCTGGCCTCAAGCTTGGGATCCTTCTGTCTCAGCCTCCTGGGTCACTGGGATTACAGCTTGATGTTCTTTTGAAGAAGTAAATTTATGTTTTCCACCATTTCTGAGAAACCTTCACTCACTATCCAGTACAGTGATAGTTTCAAAATTGTTTTTGTCCTCATCCCCAGAACAAATATTATCCATGTTAGAATTTTTGATGTTGTCCCTGGAAAGCTGTGTTCTTGTGTTTTCTTCCTATATTCTTTCTATTTAATAATTTCTATTGGTTTATATTCAGATAGAGTCTTTTCATTTTCATTTTGCTCTTAAGGCCAATAAGTGAATATTTTATTTTATTCATTTTAATTTTTACTTCTAAATTTCATTCAATTTTGTTGTTCTTACTTATCTGCTGAGATTTCCTATCCTTTCATTATTATATTTTCCTTTATGTCTTTGATCATAGTTATACCTATTTCAATTTGTTGATTTTTAATTTCAGCATCTATATAGCATTAGACTTGGTCTCCATTGATGGCCTTCTCTGCTAGGAATGGGTCACATTTTCTTGTTGCTTTTCTTTAGGTCAAGTAAATCTTGGATTATGTTGTGAACATTATGAATGACGTGTTTCAGAAAATCAGGATTCTGTCTCTCAAAGAGAATTGTGTTTGATTTAGCGTGGTTAAACTCACACTTTCACACTTGATGACTAAGCTGAGTGTCAGCTCAAATAGGGACACTTGGAGACTCTCATGCATGCCTGGTCCAGAGGTGACCATTCACAGAGTTTGGGGTAGAGTTTCTATGCACAAGTTGGGATTCCTGCTCTGGAGTTTTTCCTAATTGGGATTTCCTCATTTACCTTCAGTGGATGCTGCTCTAAACTGTCCTCTCTCCTGTAAGACAGCAAGACTATGGGTTTTCAGTCAGACTTTTAGTTCCCACCTAGCCATGACTGGTCTTACCGTCAGTTGGAAGTCATGAATGGAGAAGGCCCTATGTTGCCCGTGTCCTCCAGCATCAGCTCCCCTCTGGTTCCTTCATATGTTAATCTTCACTCTCCGGCCCTGTGGAGAGTTGATGACGTGTGGTAGAGTACTTAGCTGGGATCTCCCAGAGCATTGGCCAGGTAGGATGTCCTCAGCTAAACCAGGAGGGGGGTCCCTGCACTCTCATTTTCAATGGCCTTAGAACATTCCCTTATAAGGGCATATCACCCATGCACATTGTCTTATGTTGATGGTTGTTCATTATTTTAATTGTTTTCTGCTATAATTTTGACTCTGACATAAATCAACCTCACTCTCACACCTATTGCATTTGACACTGAAGCAAGGGACATGTCCTGGATTAACGTTTGCTCATCTGCAAAGGGGGATGACAGTGGCACCCATAGCAAAGTGCTTGGCTGAGACAGAGAAATAAGGCCTCCACTAACCTGGGTGAAAGGATTTAAAGAAATAGCATGGTCAAAGCACCCGGCACAGCTCTGGCATGGAATTAATTCATGTTGAACCTTAGTCTGCTCTTCCTGTTGTCCTTCCTGTTGTCTCTCTCAGCAGCATCCAGATAAACCACTGGACAACAACTGGCATGTATGCAAATGAATTTCTTTTCATATGTATAAGCAAATATATCATGAGGATTTTAAATTAATCAAGTCGTTTCTGAGAACATGATTTGATGGTTACATAATATGCTAAACAAGAAGTCGCTATTTGGATGACTCATGGTTTCTGGAAAAGATAGAAAGTTCTGTATCTATATTATATAAATGTCTCTGGGAGAAAATTTTTACAGAAACACCTTATTTCTACTTGAAGCCTAGTGCTTCCTGGATAATGTCCACTAGGCCAAGTTAAGTAGTGTGTTTCAGAAGCTGGAATGCTCATTAAAGAGTATTTAGACCAATAAAAAAGACATATCTGCCTCATCCCTTTTAAGGAAGATGAAGTGCTTCATCACATTTATTTCATTCAGATCCCCACAGCAGTCCTGTGGCCTGGGCAAAGGTCAAGGAGGCTCTGCCTTCTGCAGATTGGAGCATCGAGTGTCTTCATGATGAAGTGCTCTCCACGGTCATCCACAGTGGGAAGGCCCTTCATCCAGGGCACAAGGCTCTGCCCGAGGTCAGGGCAGCTACAATCCTCAGACTGCGGGAAATGGCCAGCTGCTCAGTCCCGACTTGTCAAGACTGGGAACCCAAACCCAGTCACTTAGATGCCCATGTATGAAAAATGTAGAGAAAACTTGGTTTCCCTCTATTCCTCCCGCCCATGCCACGTATTTACTGAATGAATAAATAAGTGTGTGGGAGGGCGGGGGTTAACCGCATCCCCTCCTTCCATGGCACCTGCAGGCACCTTTTTATGAGCTGGATGTGCCCCTAAGCACTCTGCATGCACCATGGCCACCAAGTACGATCCTGGTGCCCAATCTGTGAGATAGACCCTGTTGTCAGTCCTATTGTAAAGATGAGAACACAGGTTCAGATAGGGTAAGGAAGCAGTCCCGTGAGCACATGGGTCAGCTGAGGGCCTTGCGCTGTAGCATAAGAGAAGCCTGCCTGTGTCTTGTGCAGCACTGAGCGGTGGCCGAAGCCTCCCTCAGCACAGAGAAGCAGCAGCGACGAGTGCAGGCTCAGCACAAGAGGTTACCGCAAGGAGATTATGGAGTAAATGGTGTCAGAACATTTGCACAAAGCTAGTGAGCTATTCTGCAGTCCTTTAGTAGAGACTGCTCTTCGGAGACACTCTTCACAGTCCTTTAAGAAAATGATTCAAATCAATCTAATCATTTTCAGCAGTGTTGATTGAGCACATACTACATATTAACTACAGTAGACGAACTAATGGAGACGTACTACAGCTGTGAGTGAGGCAGACAGGATCTGCATCATCTGTGCTGAATGGTGGAGAAGAGGAGGCAGGGAGTGAGTGGGGGATCGCGACTGTGCCAAGAGGGGAGCCTCAGGTGCTGGGGACGTAGAGCAGGGCCATCCAGGCTCGACCAAGGATCACATTCTAGAGCCAGAGCCCAGGGTGTGGGCATGCCTTCAGATAGCGTACACTCCCAGGGGGTACCAGGTTCTGTCTTACTCAGGTCTGCTGCTGGAGAATACCATCAACCGGGCGGCATGAACAACAGACATTTATTCTCTCAAGTTTTAAGGCTGCAGAAAAGGGCTGGGATGTAGCTCAGTGATAGAGAACTCCCTGGCACACATGGGGCCTGGGTTCAATCCCCAGTGCTACAAAATATAAAGTAAGATGCCTTGAGGATGGAGGTCCTCCAGAAGGGTACCATCCTGGTCAGCTTCTGGGTTCAGAGCCCTCCTCCTGGTTCACAGAGAGCTGCCTTCTTGTTGTAAGCTCACATAGGGGGAAGAGAGAGAGAGAGAGAAAGGGAACACTTGTCCCTTCACCTTCTTATGAGGACGCCAGTCCCATCATGAGAGCTCCACCTCCATGACCCCATCTAAATCCAATCACCTCCCAAAGATCCCACCCCAAAATGCTTCCACCTTAAGGAATAGAGCATCAACATAAAAACTGGGGGGAGATGGGTATGTGGTGCATAGCATTCCACTCTAGTGTCTTCCCAAAATATGTCTTTCTCACTTGCAAGCACATTAATTCCACCTCAGCAGCCCCCAAAGCCTTCACTCATTCCAGCACCAACTCTCAAACCAGGTAGTAGAAGAGAAGCAAATTGTCTAGATTCAGAAAGATCCCTCTAAGTTAGAGGTGAAACTGCCTTCTAAAATTAGGACGTGCGAGAAGGCACAGAATCAGGAAGTCTGGCATTGAACCACCTATGAGGAGGCTGTTCCTAAACCCCAGGGTCCATGCTCGTTAGCAAAGCACTCGGTGCTGCTGTCTCAACAGCAGCAGTGGATCCACACATTTGTTTCATAAGGGACGCCAAGCGGAAAAAAACCATATATCTACTCCCAGATGGTGTTTTGAATGGTGTCTTCCCTTTCAATGGAGTTTTCTAGTAAGATTTTTTTATGGGGAAATAAGCAATAAGTTTGGGAGCAATTAACTCGATTCTTAATAAGAATGACTCAGATCCACAACGGGAGCTGATGTTCTATCCTGCTCTCTAAATATCATCCCTAAATACATGGCAATTGGATATTTATGAGTGTACACTCTTGCATAACAAAAGCAGTGTTGGGAATGTGTCCGTCTGCGAGACACAGTTACAAATACAGTATCTCACTGGATTCTGAAAGCACCCTTGAGAGAAAAGC
Organism: Geosciurus inauris; assembly: GCA_004024805.1. NCBI lineage: Eukaryota > Metazoa > Chordata > Mammalia > Rodentia > Sciuridae > Geosciurus > Geosciurus inauris. Next base: position 208,936 of record PVHX01000706.1, read on the forward strand.
CCAAATGGGGTGTCTGTGTACAGTCACTGAAGATGTCACCCTCCTCAGTAGACATTAGGACCAGCGATGACAGGCAGGGATGTGGGGAAATTAGGACAAGACAGGAAGGAAGCAGGTGCATAGGCAGCTCACCTGTGCAGTCCCATGTGATGGAGGAGGAGCACAGTGGCTTCTCCAGGTTGTGGACATGGAAATTGAGATTTGGAGAAGTTACTGATATGCTCCAGTAACACACACACACAAAATGAAATTTGTATTGAAAAATATGGCAGTTCAAAGAGAAACTCCATACAACCATAGCCGGAAACTTCCTTTCAGTGTGAGCTGAGCCGTGCATTGATGAAACTTACACCTTGATGCTTAGAACTTTCTTCACCTTAGCAGCTCACACATCATTTAACTTGCCTGATATTAATCATCTGATCAGGGAGCTAAATATAATGAAAGGCATCCAGCTATTATAGCAGCCCTCTGCCTATCCCAAGTTATATTTTATGAAGTCAAATTGTCAATATTAAATCATCAAGAAAGATGGCCTCAGGTAGTCTCACCAGCTCATCAATAACATTTACCAACTGCAGCTCCTTAGGGACCGGGAATTTACAGTGAGCTCAGCATGCTGCTGTGGTCCCATCATAATTTTTATCATATTCCATGACGGTGCCAACCACCAGAAGAGGCTGTCCTAAAATCTCAATGTGACAAAAATCAATTTTCAGATGTAACTTCAGGTGTCATAGGTGGTATTTTCACATCCAATAAATTGCTTGTTTTGAACTAATAATTGCATAAAAAAAAAAGGTTTGGAGCCACCTGATTACATTATTGGCTGGGGAAAATTTATAGGCCTGGGGCAAATTTAGCTGGGGGCAGTCAAGGAAAGGCTCTGTGATTTTGAGCAGGTTTGTTTTGACGTGGTGTCAGGAGTTTTATTTGGCCTCTTCTTGCCTTTCTTATTTTTATTTTCATCCCACACATTCTGTGTCCCTTCAAGATCCAGGGGCTCTGCTGCTGACACCCTGCGGGACTACTTCCTCTCAGCGTACCTGTGGTGGGGGAGAACCATTACCTGTCTGCAGACAGGAGTGTTTTGTTAGCTTTCAGGATCATGGAGAGAGAATGTGCTCGCGTAGTCAGCTAACACCAAGCTTGTGTCAGTCAGAAACGTTTGGCTGCTGGCAACCAACAGGCCCGGCTAAGAAGAGCTGACACAAGTACAGGCTGCTTTTCGGGGCAGATGACTCCTGGGGTTGGTTGAGCAGCTCAACAGAACCATGAGGAGGTCAACTGTTCTTCCATTTCATCCCACCATGCTTCATCTTGTGGCCTTAACCCTCAAAATTGTCCCCTCATGGTGGCAAGATGGCTGATGCACACCCAGCTGTCACGTCAGCACCACTGTGATCAGGAGAAATGGTGGGCTGTGGTGTTTGACCTCTTCATATTAACAAAGCCTCTCCAGAAACCACCAAAAGAGGCCTGCCACTTGTGTCTTACAGGCTAGAACCTTGTCACCTGAAACAGCTGTGACCATCCCATTGGTGTCCCCACCAGAATTCAAATGCCACAGCAGGAAGTATAGAAGTTAGGAAGATGACTGGTGAAGTTGCTGTGGTCACACGGCCACATGCATGCATTTGAGGAGGCTTGGCTCTGTTCTCTTGGGCTCTCCACATGCTCAGATGAAATGAGCTCTTGATGGGGGGTAGTTATTATAGTCAGCATTTTACGGAGCCCTTAATGTTTTCCTAGCCTTTAGACTCTGATGAGCTGCTAGTGGCCCCCTAAAATGCACATCAGTCCCAGCTCACCCTTTTGCCAGGAGAGTCAAACACATTTGTCTCAAATCATGACAGCCTTCCACACCTCAGGTGAGTGTCTGGTTGCTGTAATGGAGAGGAGTGGAAAGTACCAGGCCCTTTGCCTCTGCTCTGGGATGGGTAGATGGTGGCCTATGTGAAAAATGACTAGCAGAACACCGAACTCAGCCACTGGTGTCTCCAAATCCATGTCCAGTTTAGGACAAAATTAAGGGAGAGGTTTTCTCAGACCCGATCTTGAGCGCGTAAGACAGTCGAGACCTTTCCTCAAGCAAAAGCTGAGGAAGCTTAGGTCCAGACAGGGTAGCGTGTCGGTGGCTCCCAAACCTGCCATTCATAAGGTTGCTGAGACTTGGTTTCCTAATCTTTAAAAAGGGAGAGTTCCTGCTGCTGGAGTCACAGTGGAGACTCCTCGAGACCTAGTTGTAAAGGGCTCCTGGCTGCACAGGGGAGCTGCTTGGGCCAGACCCTTACTGAGGGCTGAGTGGACCTGAACTCCTGTCTTGGTTTGATCCCGGTTGGGTTCCCCACGGCTCCAGGTTCTGCATAGCACCAGCTCCTCATTTTCAAAGCCAAATCTTTTGACAATGCTACTTTGGCCTCAGCATTTGGACCATTCTTTGAAGTCAGGGTTTATTTCTGCCTAACTGATAGTATTTGCTCCAAGAAATAAGTACACACCACTGTCTTGAATCCAATTCATGATATTGCTGCTAGGAATAACACAGACAAGATAAAACTGGGTAAAATGACACAGTAAAATTTGTTATGGAAGGAAAATTGACTGAAAGATCAAATATTGCTGGCATCATGGAAAAACTACAAAAATATCCTATGAGAAATTAGACCTAGTAGAAAGAATAAGAACAGAACAAAATGTCAATAGTCCAGACCAACCAGAGGAAGTTTTCTTATTGACTGAAAATTGATGCAAGAATCAAGAGTTCTTGTCAAAAAGATACAACTGAAAAATTGGACTTGGTAGACTCCAGCTATAAGAAAGAATTTACCAAGTCAGAAGTTGCCACTGGTAAAGTTTAATTTGGCAAATAAATAAATAAAATCAATGAATCAAATAATTGGCATAAAATTTACATATAGAACAATTAATCCTGATGCAAATAAGTTCAGCAATGTAAAATTGATTTTTCTAATTTGAAATTATACTGTGCAGAAAACTGATCAATGACTTAATTTGGCTTAATAGAGTTTGCTTTGAAAAATATTACTAGATGAACATTGTTGATACAATTCTGATTCATTTTAATTGCTTTGAAATGTGTATAAAATGCTGGCGAAGACCAAATAATGGGATTCAAACACTATGCTCCCTCTGAGTGTACGGAGCTCAATGTGCCACCAGCAGTATTCACATGACCCCATGATCATTTACTAACCTTCTCATGCTTGCATCGAACTTCTGAACCTGAGAGCATGTATTTTCAACACTGAGGTCCACCTGCTATTGAACACAAAGCAGGGCTCCTCACAAGTGGGCTCACTGCAGGGTGGATCCCAGGGGAGGGATTGTGGTTCACCTCTCTGCGCACTTGCCCTGGGGCAGCACCCTGCTTGGGAAGGCTTCCCTGTGGGAGCCCAGCTCCTGCACCTGGATGTGCACAGGTACTTGGAGAGCACCTGCTGTTCTCAGTGGGCCATAATTCAGATGTGAATGCCCTTTTGGCTAGAGGTAGGAAGACCCCTGGCAATTCCTCAGTCTTTAGCTTGGGTTGACACGGTGGGCTCAGCTCTGCCGGGTTCCTGATGCTGAGTGTCTCAGTGATTCCGTGGGTTGTGTGCTTCTCTGCTGCCAACTGCTTATAACTCACAGAGCTCTGACTCTAAATGTCAGGATTGTCACCGTAACAATGGAGCAAAGAGCAGGCCGTTGACATTCTTTGGACACAGTTGGCAATACCATTTCTTCTCCTGTAGCTGTGTCATATTTCCAGGTGACACTTGCCCAGTAAACATCATCGCAAAGCCCAGAACTTAATAAACTGTGTCCTGAGCCAGGACCAGCAGCTCATAGGGCTACAGCCGTTTCTGATGAGATCTTGGGTAACATGGGTTCTACTCTGAGCAATTCCTCAGTCTTTAGCTCGGGCTGACACGGTGGGCTCAGCTCTGCCAGGTTCCTGATGCCTGCGAAGGGTGCCTGTCCTGTGAAGTCCGGTTATTATTACCTACTTCATAGGGTTGTTGTTAAGAATTAAGTGTTGACACTCAGGTGGAACTCCTCCAAAAATGTGGGTTCCTTCCCATGGGTCAGCATTTTTAAAGCTCTGTTGTGTTCATCTGATTATTTTGAAAGTTTATAGATTAGAAAATATTTCAAGCAAAAAATGAGCTGTATGGCAGGTTTCTTGACATCATTTAGAAGCTTGTAATGATTACCAATATATATACCAGTTTAGAACAGAGATAACCCAGCCACAGCCCAGAAGCCCACCACCCACTTTTATCAATAAAGCTTTATTGGAACACAGCTTTGCCATTCCTTATATATTGTCAACGGCTGCTTTGGTACAGGGGCAACTGGGTAGTTACAGCAGAAATAGTATGGCCCTCAAAGTCTAAAATACTAAGCATCAGGTCCTTTTAAACAAATTTTCTGATCACTGGTTTTGCCAGTTGCCTTCCATATCTATAGGTGAAGATCTAAATGTGTATTTGGCTCACTCTCACAGCAGTCTATGAGGGGGTTCATCCCTACCTCACAGACATGTAGACTAAGGCTCTCAGCTCATGGAAGGCAGGGCCAGGTGTTAACTGAAGCCCACTAACACCTCATCCTATATTTGGTCATTAGCTTTCCACCTCCAAATGCTTTATAGGTCTTACTTTCTATATTATACAGTCAATGTAAGGCCCGTTTCATCTTCCCTTACTCAGCTCCTGCTGGACATCCAGGCCTTTGTAGCCACGAAAGCATGGCTGTGCACAGGAGGCTTCCTGCAGTTAGAGACCCTTTCCAGCTTTCGGCACACCACCCATCCTGGGGACCCTCAGGGCACTTGCTTTAGCTCACCAAGTGTGACCACATTTGGAGTAGCATCCTGCCCCCTCAACAGGGAGCCACATGGCTTGGTCCCATCAGAGGAGGGGAAGGAAGGGAAGGGGTTCACAACATAGTGGAAGATTACCTGCAGGGGACTCCCTTGATTTCTCAGCATGATATGTACTAGAGGCATACTGGTATATAGTCAGGTGGCTTATTTGCCAGGCACTTCTACCTCTGACTTTGCTGTAAGAGCTGAACATAGGAGAAGTGATCTGAGTAAATAGAGACACAGCAGAAAAATTTCAAGACTGAAGTCGATGAGTAAATCTCCAATGTCCATACAGAATACCTGGCATCTTGTACAAGGCCCATCTCTGAGGTGGGTCTAGGGCACAGCATTTCTACCAAGACCCCAGGCAATATCCAGGGACCAGACTTGGAGTATCAAGATACCAGGGAACCATTCAGGACCCTCTAGCATCCCTCAAAGTCAAATCTGGGAGCATGGAATGGGAGTGGGCTCATACATTTAAAGCTCAGGGCTTGAGCAGGCCAGCTCAGGCACAGGCCGAGACTCGGATGGTACCCTGTGGCTTCGAGGCTTTGGCTGGGGTCATTCCTCTCCACACAGGCAGCCTGCCCTCTTCCTGGCTTCCCCTCCCACTGCCTTCCCATTTGCTTGACTTTCAGGCTCCTCCTTGTCCCCAGCTCAGCCCCAGCATCCTCTGTGGGTGAGATCACAGTGGCCAGAACCCTGGTGGACTTGCTCCAACAGCCTCGGTTCTCTGCTCGAGTTCAAGTGGGGAACAATAGGCAGCAGTGTTCCCAGCACAGAGTCTTCACTCTCCATAACACTGTCAGATCTACCTGCGAGTCTTCCCAGACAGTCTGCTCAGACTACACGAGCTGGTGATTAAAACTTAGAACAATAATTAGACCCTTTATTTTCAAAGAAAATTTGGTTTCTAGACTAGATTTCAACATTCATTACAATACAGACTAATAAAAGCAAATCTAGGAACATGTGTTCTTTAAGCTTTTATGCTGTAAAATCTGTAACAGCACTAAAAACATTTTGGGGAAAAAATGCATTTATGATCCCCCAGCAAAGCCCTGTGTGAGGCCCTTTTATTTCTCACCCGATTGTGTTGCATGTCTATAAACACGTATATGCACAAATCTACACTGGATTTTTCCACCAATGATATGATGGTCATTTTCTGTGGTGCTGCTTGAGCTTTGTGTCCATTATTTTTAAGGCCTGCATAGTATTTCTTCTAGCTGACAGCTCGTAATATCTGCAAACAGAGCACATTTCCTACGCAAAACATTTCAGTGGATTCCTTTTTTGTTTTGTTTTCTTCTCTCCTCCTCCTCCTCTCCTTCCTTTCCTTCCTCTTTCCTTTCCCTCTCTTTGGCTTCCACAAATTTCTCTCTACTCCCTCTTTTTTAATTTTCTTCAGCCATGGGCATTTGGTAACCTCTAACCATGTGTGGAATTATGTCCTTAGGTTAAATTCTCAGTCAACAGGAGGGACATGTTTCTCCTCAGGAGAAACTTGGTGGCCAAATGGGTGTGGTGCCGCCATGCTCCATGAGAATCTCTAACACATTCTATGTCTACCTGGCCCACTGGTAATTCCTACAACTGCCTTCCCTCCAGGGGGCATTTGCAGTGAGTCCTCACTGAAAGTGAAGTCAGTCAAGCCAGATCCTCACCCTTAGCTCACCCACTAAGCTGCAGACAGGTCTTCCCAAAGTGCTCTCCGTTCATGTGATTCTCAAATACACAGCTTAGATAGTAATGCCTTGCCTCATTGATTAGCATAAAGGACACAACCACTAGAATATCAGTTCCTTGGAGGAAGGAATATTCTTGCTGTTTTGTTTACTACTGTGTCCTCAGCATCCCTAACAGTGAATGGCACAGGGGAGGTGTTACATTTTTTTTATGTTTGATGATTCATTTAAAAACTTATAAGATCAGAAAGAAAAAGAAGACACCTTTGCCCACCAAAGTTTGAATCAGTGGTTCTCAAAACTTTTGAGAATAAATACATCCATTTCAATTGCATGTTTAGAAATATAATCTCAGGAATAATTTCAGTAAGTCCAAAGAATCTTGACATTTTCTATGGATACCCGGTAACATTAGCATTATGAATGCCTGGTTTAAAGCATCCTCTAAGTTCTCATTCATGGAACATCATCCTACCAAGTAGAAGACCATGAAAAAGTGAGTAATCCATGCCTTGTGGCACATCCCACCTTGATTATGGCCTGCCAAAATTGGCATGATTATTCCTTTGTTAGAGCAGCAAATTTTAGGCTCAGAAAGATTCAGAAGACTTACCCACAGTGACACAGTTATTCAGTGCAGAACAGGGACCAGAACCTGGCTCTTTAATTCGAGTCCAGCATGTGCTAAGGCTTCCTGGACCACTGGTTTGCACAACCTTTGCTTCTTAGCATTTGATTGATGGCCATTGTTAGTGCAGATAATTTGGGCTCCCTTGTAATGATCAAGACACTTGCACAAGGCCAGGTCTCGGATGATTAGGACAAGGCAGGTGGTAATGCCATTCTCAGCTTCATTTGGAAATTTCTAACTAGAGTTCATTAACTTGTCAGCCCTAGTTCCTTTTGAGCACCATACTGATATAATAAAATAGTGCAAATCGATAAAAGCCCTAAACAGGCTCCATCTGTCTTCCTTTGTTACTCTCTCTCTTTCTTCTTTTGTTACTACCACTTTCTTTCTCTGCCACTTTTAAAAGTAAAACTCCCGTTCCTCTTACTGGCTGTGTAATTGTTTTCTCCGTGTGTTTGAAGTTATGGGAAAACGAGGCACATTCAGCCTTTCACAAACACATCTACTGTTGTCCCAGAGTCAGAAGCTGGCCTTCTCTGAACACACCCAGAAAATCTACGCTCTCCCATGAGCACACACATGGAGCAAATGAACTTTTCTTGGGTACCATTTCTCAATAAATGATGCTGGCAAATATCAACAAGTTTTGAAGAATTGTTTCACGTATGAAAATTAAGGTGATACCGTTTTGCACAAGCTTCTCACGGCAGCTAAAACCTTTCTCCGAGTTGCAGGGAAGCATTTGCGTGTGCTGATGGGGATGGGAGGCTAGGATGGCCATGGAATCCATTGTTCTCCTCCTTTCCATCATCGCTCGCGGGCTCTGGTAGGCACTCCGTATTCATTCACCCTTCCTCTGAGTCGCACCTTGCCTGCCTCTGGTGGGGGTGAGCTTCTTGTTCTCTCCCCATGCCCTGCCTCATCTCTCTCTTCTCAGTATAGGGATACTTGACTCTGAGGCAGGAATCTCTCCAGCTGGACACTTGGATTTGTCGTGAGGAAGCACCACAGCTACCTTCCCATGCTGACTTTGTACCAGTTGTGTGGAAATGAACCCACAGTATACGGTCCCTTCCCTATCTGTCCTCATTCATGAATTTGCTGGAAGCTTTTACCTCCCACCTCCTTCCCAGGGCCTTCTGAGAGAATTCCCAGTCAAGAAGAATATATAAGACAAGGAAAGAAACAGCCACCAAAATCACCAAGTGAAATAAATCCCCAGAGCCCCTGGGGATTTATTTATGCACCATGAAAAGAGGAAGCCCCGTGATGCGGGCAGAAAGAAATGGCTAAAAATGATGAAGCAGGAGGATGACTACTCCAGGAGAGAAGAGTTACAGAAATGTCCCATGGAAGGGGAGGACTTTGAGCAGGGCTTTTAAGAACAGGTAAGACTGAGCCAAGGGCCAGACCTGTTTTTCAGGTCAGGATATTTGAGCCTTCTCTTAAAGATACAGGATAGATTAGTCAGCAACTAATTCCATTACTATTATAAATAACTCCCAAGTTCTAGTTACGTAGCTCCAGCTTAGCAGAGGGAGCTGGGAAATGGAGATAGGCCCTGGACAAGGACAGCTCATCTGGGCTATGCCACATGTGAAGACTTCTGACTGCTTCTGGCCCCTATGTGGCCTTCTTTATTGAGATAGTTGGAGTACCAGGAAATTGTCTCTCTGCTGATGGTTGGCATGCAGGAAACATTGGGGAATATTCTCAGGAATAGCACCTGCTATTCTTGGCATGAAAAATGCAAGGCTGGGTGGAGGAGGAAGTTGGCCTATGATACACTCACAACAGAGACCTTGACTAACCCCATGGGGAGCCCTTCAGAGTTGTCCCACAGAACTGAAATTGTATACCCCCACATGGACTTGTCAGGGAAGGTCGGCTATCCTGGGCAGGGTGGAGTCTTGGGCAGTGGCTGTCTGCAGCAAAGACCATGTCCTTTAGTCAACATCTCCGTTGGCTGCCAACATCTCCACAGCTGCAGGAATGAAGGCTTCAGTCCTTACAGGGTCTGGGTGGCACACGATGCTATCCATATAGTCTTGTGACAGTACTGCATGGTCAGCAGCCACGCCTCTCCCTGCGAAACACATTCAGACTCAGAGCTGGAAACTTCTTTCCGGCTTGTCAAGGAGTAGCATGCAAAAGCATGTCCTTGATGGATACAGATTCCAAATGATTAACTTTAGAAATACATTTTAGGACAATGGAGCTCCTAATCATAGTTGTCCTGTAAGTTGCAGAAGCCTAGTTTGACAATTATTATCTTGGTCCTCCTGTGGAATTAATCACAAGAGAAGTAGTCTGTAATCTACAGTACATCTCTTCTCCTTCTGGAAAAAAATCTATTCTTTCCCTCAAAATGAACTTCATTGTCAACTTGAGAATGTTTCTTCATACTATGTTATCTAATGTTTTAAAACCAGCTCTCCAGAAAGAAAAGAAAGATAACTACACAGTTTGTTCCAATTACAGTGGTGTAAATACTGACATGAGGCTGATTTCAGGCTACCGATGTGACATAGTGGAGTGGGGAAGAATATATAAGACAAGTATCATCTCCTGTTTCCTCACCTCACCCAAGCTTCTCAAACTTCCACCTCAATAAACATGCCCCCTAGGCTATCAGCAGGGTGGTAGTATAGGAATGATCCAGCCCAGATACAGACAAAAAATTAACAATAAAAATGGGTGAATTCCTGCAGTTATCATCGCCATGTGCTGGCAATACTTTAATATCAGTGACAAAGCACTTTTCTGCTCTGGGAGGATCACACCTACCTCTGCTCCATTGGTAGATGCTAACACATTCTCTCATATGTTAAAGTTGCAAACATAGTGTCTCATCACGTTATATTTCCATTGTTTTATCCCCCAGCAGACTGTAACCTCTTTAAGGTTTTATACTATGCTTGGGCATCACAACGCCTAGCCCAAATCCTTGGCATATAATAGATGCTCAGTATAGGTTATTGACTTGTTCACTGCAAAAACAGGTACACTCTAGTGAATTGAACAAGAATCATATATTCGGAGGGTAGTGTTCATTAAGCTTTTATTGAGTGGTGTGTTGTACCTAAGACCCTATGATCAGCACTGTGGGAAGAACCACATCAGCTCCAAATGTATCTTCTCCTAGAGGCAGTAAGAGGCATGCAGTAATAGAGAAAATACTGAGAGGTGCAAAAACAGAGTGTTAGAAGTACAGAGAAAGGAGAGAGTGATGTCACCTTCAGGGCATCTGTTTGAGTTCACCGCAGACAGAGTATTTTAGCTGTTCTGTAAAGGACAGGCCTGTGTCTAAGAAGCAGCAGCAGAAGAAAGGTGCAGGCAGTGGGAACAAAGCAGTTGGGACACGTTGAGCTTCGTAGGTCTGGAACTCTGCAGATGAATAATGGTGGAATATGTAGAGGTGCAGGTGTACCTTCTTAAGGGCATCAGCCTGTACCCGCCATCACCATGGACCAGGTCTAGGTATGGACTTTGTCTTTGATCACCTAATCAGGTCTCAGGAGTTCAGCAACCAACCACCCTGAGCTGTGTTCTAGGCCGACACCCACCTCTGAGGTCAGCCCAGGGACCAAAGAGGAATATATCAAACATCCCAGAGAAAGTGTATGGGGTGTGCAGTTGGGGTGTGCATACTTTGACACTTCCTCATTCCTGGAGAAGTTTCCCAATAGCTACTGTAACCAGAGGTGGAGAGCATTCACTCTGCACCGCAGTGGAAAGACCAATCACAAAAATGAAGGTGCAATTACAGAAAAATCATCCCTGGGCTGTGACCGCATTTCATGAGTACTTTATTGCCACTACGATGCATGATTTCAATTTTCAGGACTGAGAGTCTCAGCTGAAGCCTAATTTAAATTCTACTATGAGAGCCTGTGCTTTACAGGCCTATGCCAATGTAGAGCGAGTCAATTGGGGTTTAATTCCTTTGGACTGACTGACCAGAATTGTGTGCAGGACAGGGAACAACAAGACACCTAGGTGAATGACACCGTGTGCATCATGGGTCTTGTTTTTCTTTTACTCCTGGTCAGCCACAAGAACTGTTCAAGACTCCTATCCAGTTTGTAGTTGAAAATGATAATTTTCACTCGAGAGTTTTCATATCTGAGTTCTGTTGAATGGAAAGGATGCCCATGCCTTTGGAAGTCAGGGACATACTAAAGTATTTCCAAGTCTCATTTTTAAAAAATCTTCTGACCGCCTTTGAAAATTTAAAAAAAAAAAATCTTAATCCTTTGATAATGTCAAGAGTGAGCGTCCCTCTGGAGGAACATTGATACAGTCTCAAATCAATAGCAGTCTCCACTTGGCACTGTTCCTCTGTGTGACTTGGAAGAACTGCTTCACCTTGTGAAAACTCAGTTTTGCTTTAAAAGATCAGTATTGTCGTATAGGAGGGAGAGGCCATCGCCTTTGTTTCTGTCATTAAAAAGGGCATTGAGTCAAACGAGCGAGAAATCCCTGCCTCTGCCTCCATACGGCCAAGACCTGTTAAACCAGGTGAGCAGAATGCACGATCCTAGAGTTCAAATACTCTCCAATTGCCTCTAATCTTTTGTAATGCTGATCTTTCCCCCGTAAGTCTTGCCTTTTTAATCCCTTATAAAGACCTAAGAGAGGCCAGGATGATGGGGTTACTGCCATACAGCACACTGCTCTTCTAGTTTTCTTAATAAGACTTTGCAAGATGAAAAGTCAAAGAATCGATGTCCACACGATCGCCATCAATAGAATAATGAGCCATTTCACAGCTGCAGCAGGGGCCCCAGGGCAGAGCTCCCAGGGCAGGCTCGCGGGTGCAGCCTCTCTCCCACTAGCTTCCTGGAGCCATCTGAGTGTCTGGGTGGCAACTCCTCTCTCCCGACTGCCACGACATTCCTGGAATGACCAGGGAAGGCTTCTGAGAGCCAGTGGCATCTTTGGAGGAGCGTCCAAGTAGGATGGATGCTACAGGGCAAGATACATAGGAGGGAAATCACAAAACCTGCTCACTGACCAGCATGCAGGACCATTCAATCTAAAGGAAGTCACTCCAAAAGGAAAAGGGAATTAGAAGGGTTGTCAGAGCTGCCATTTTGGAAGGCCTTGAATGTCAGGAGGACGGTAGGTTACACCACCAGCAAAGAAGAGCAGGACTTCACCCGTTCACCTCTTCTGGGAACAGATATCCACTGTGTTATTCAGCTTTTCATTGCTGTGACCAAAGTACAAGCAAGTTAGAGGAGGTAAATTTTATTTTGGCTCATGGTTTCTGAGGTTTCCACCCATTCTCAGCTGGTTCTTTTACTCAGGGCCTCAGATAAGGCAGAATATCGTGGCAGAAGAGTATGGTGGAGGAAAGCTGCTCAGCTGGTTCCTGCCAGGAAGAATAGGGAGATGGGAAGGGACTAGGGACAGACAGAGCCATGCCCCACCTGCCTATAGTTTCACCACTATAATTCTCCCCTTGCCTATAGTTTTTGTCTCCCAATAGTCCATTCAAATTATTAATCCACCAAAAGGATTAATCCACTGATGAGATCAGAGCTCTCAGGATCCAACCTTCTCACCTCTGAACATTGTTGCATTGCCTAACTTATGAGGCTTGAGCACATTCCAGATCTCAACCATAACATCCCTGAGTATCTACTATGTGCTTCTTAAAGGTACCTGTTGAAAAACAGTATTCCATAAGACCTGATCTGTAAGGATGCCTAGCTGGACTGAAGGAGGATGAGAATGTAGGGTTGGAGGGGAGGCACGGAGCGGTGCTGTTGAGATGGTGCAGATGCGGGAGGTGCTGATCCCAAAGATCTGGCACGTGATAGTAACAAGTGGTCCTTGGGACCACGCGGAAGAGCATGGCCTCAAGAAACGTTCTTTGTTGTGTCTGGTAGTGGTTTCTTTAAAATTGAGAGCATACATCATTGATGTGTCGTGGTTTGCTTTCACATATAATATGAGAAGCAACTCAGTGGTCTTTCAGTTCCCCTTTCCATCCTTGTTTTATTGCTATCATGAATTTTGCTTTGTCATATGTCATAAATGCTCCAGTATATTGTTACTAGTTTGCTTTAAACAATCTTTTGGAGACATATTAAAAATAAGAAAGAAAACACACTTACCTCATATCCACTCTTCCCTGTGCTCATTATTTCTTTGTGTAGATCTATATTTCCATTTGATATTTTCCCCCTGGCTGAAGGGTTATATAACATCTCTTATGGTGAAGTTCTTTTAGTGATAAGTTATTTCAACATTGCATATCTTAAAAAGTATTTATTATTTCACCTTTCATTTGGGGAGATATTTGTGCTGGATATAGAATTCTGAGTTAACTATTCTCCTTTGAATCTTTTAGAGCTTTTCTCCACTATCTTCTGACTCATTTGGTTTGTAACAAGAAATCCATGGTCTTCCTTCTCTTTGTTCCTCTGGGAACTGTGTTTCTTTCTCCCCTACTGGCTCTTGAGATTTTGCTTTTCTGGTTTGAAGACATTTGATTATGATGTGAAATATTCTGAGGGGCAAATCAAGAGAAAGTGGAAACAGAATCTGTGAGCTCTGGGAAGAGTCTACATGGTTAATTATAATTGGTCGTTTCTCCCTTGAGCCATTGATAATCTCTTCAGGTGCAGGAGGAACACCAATATACACATACCCTAAAAGGAAAGTAACACCAATATACACATACCCTAAAAGGAAAGTAATGCTCAACAGTTAAAAAGCACTACATACACATTTATGTGTGCGTGTGTAGACACACACGCACACATAAGGATGTGTTCTAATAAATATGCAATATCTATCTTCTAAGATCTGTGAGAAATGGTGCTAATATATTTAATATGTATTAAACTACAAAATATAGGTGCTTAACAAAGTAAGTGCTCTTTAAGTGTTGCTATTATGTGCTTGTACACACACGTACCTGCTAGACGCACAACAACCTTATCATGCAGTCAGTATTATTCTTTATCAGGTTAAAACTGTTTTCAGGGTCATTTATGAATTGTCTAGTATATAGTCAGTATCCAGCAGAGCTGGAATTTGAATACAGGTCATCAGGTTAACAGTCACACTTTCAACCACTGTTTTGAGTTGCTTCTTACAAAAAATGGTAGCCAACTACAGTAGCAGCAAGACTAATAGGCAGCTCTGTTAGAAACATCCCACATAAGAGAGAAAGCAGACTTCTTTTTTGGACATAAAGGGTGCTCCTTTCGGGGCACTGGCCTCCTGTCTGATCTCCCAGCCTCTGGGTTAGAGATAGCAGTTATCACAAACAGAAAATGCTCATAATCTTAGAGAAGAACTTCTAGGTAGGAACTTTAGTACTGATCTACTCTTTAGGGTTAGCCAGTATGTTACCTAGAAAACGGGAACTCTTTCAGGTGAAAGGGAGGGAGTTCACAGACAAGTTTATACCACACGTCATCCCAGCCAGCAGAAGGAAGAAAGGAAGGAACACCCAAGTGCTCAGTATAATCTCTCTGCCCTACTGCTCTGATAAGGACAGACATTACTTAATGAGAACATTCTAGAAGCTAAACTTCACTCCCTTACCTTATAATCTGTGGAATGACAGCCTCTACACTCTTCCAAACATTCCTTTCCTTGAACTTTGGACCGTCCCTTGTGTATCACCTACTGGTGCCTCAGCTTCACCATCATGAAGCTAATAATGGCTGGTAATTCCTAAAATGCTGATTTGTAAAGTGCTGAGCACAGGGCCTGATATGTGGGGAGGACTCAGTTGGCGTGAGTTGTTGGTGTTATTAACACTGAGTTTTCTACCTGTAGTTCCTACCTTGGCCATCCACACGACCCAAGCTGTCCCAAAAAGCCAAGTTAGCATTCAACCCGCCAGTCCCTTGGCGCAGGTGGTCTCTGTTTCTGCTAACAGTCAGGAAACACAATTTAGCATCTCAGTGGATTTTATTGCTCCGTGTAGGCTCCTTTTGCCTTCTCAACTAGATTAATTCATCATTCATTCAATGCATATGTTGCTCGGGCACAGACCAGGTGCCAAGGGCTGTTCTGGGTTACTAGGGTTAGGTGGCAAATGAGAAGGATAAAAATAAAATCCCTGCCCTATGACTCGTTTGTATTGATGGGGGCAGAGAGGGACAAAAGTAATAAAAATAGGGCTGGAGTGTGGCTCAGTGGTAGAGCACTTGCCTAGCATGCATGAAGCACTGGGTTTGATTCTCATATAAATAAATAAATTTAAAAAAATAAAGGTCCATTGACAACTAAAAATATTTTTTAAAAAAGTAATAAAAATAAGTAAAAATGTGGCCTGTTAGATGGTATCGAGTGATGGATGGGGACACAAAGCAGAGGAGGCAGGGAGTTTGGGTATCATGCAATTTGGACGCTGGGGTCAGGGAAGACCTCACTGTATGGGCAGGTTTATCTTGCCATTGTAGAGGCGAGGAAACTGATCCTCAGGGAAGAATAGTGACTTTCCTAATTGCCATGCAGGGTTGGTTTGGGGCAGCACAGAAACCAGGGTTCCCAGCTTTAGGTCTGCTATCTTTCTACAGCAGAGGCTGAACTCAGTTTATGGTCCTTGGTGAGACCCAGTGTTCCTATGGTCCCTCCACCATCGGTCAGATCTGAAACTGACTTTTTCTACCTTCTCTGCATTCTTTCCCTCCTTCATAGTCTAATCTTGCTGACTATAATAAGCTTTCATACTTCACTGAAGTAAGAATATAGGGCCAGCTCAGCCAGCTGAATAATTCCAGGGCAAGATACCATTGCCAGTACCTTCATGTGAATTAGAAACAGTCATCCCTCTGAGGGATCCAGCCCCTGTGGATATATATAAAACAGAGGGTGAATTTCATCCCTCACCCACTTCTTCCAAGAGCTTTTGTGCAGTGCACAACCTTCACCACAATACATGGCAGCCTGATGGCTTTTTCTGAGGCAATTTTATATTTCACACACCATTTAACTAATGGAAGTCACATAATAAGGAGTCAGTGAATCATGGTTGATTAAATTCTTTCTCATTTTTCATTTCCTTATATGATTAAGATCCTTTGTGTTTCAGCTCATGGTAAAGGATATAAGTTATTCCACAAAGATGGTATTTATTGAGCACTTAATATATGTCAGGTCTTAGGCTGGGTACAGGGGATACAGCTATGGAATATTGACAAATCCCTGCATTTATGGGGCTTACATTCTAGTGGAAGAGACAAATAAAAACCAAAATAAATATAGGTGTTATATGTTGGATCATTCTATTGCAAAGAAGAGAGAAATAAAGCATGGAAGGGTATGAAGTTTAAGGATAAATATTTCAGAAATGCTGGGAGAAGTGGCTGGGACAGGCCACACAGAGTAGGATGTTTTGAAGTAGCAATCTGAGTGCCGTGGAGGAGCCGCATAGCAGGCAGGGTTCCCAGAGATGCCCATGTCCTCACCCTGAAACCTATGAGCAGGGTGCCCTTCAGGGCAAAAGATAAAAGGTGATCAAGTTAAGGACCGCAACGTGAAGAGATTCTCCTGGATTTTCCTGGTGGGCTCAGTGTAATCACACCCATCTTTATAAGAGAGACGCAAGAAGCAGGGGTCAGAGAGATTAGAAAATGCTACCTGGCTGGCCGTGAGCCCAGGAAGGACCATGAGCCCAGGAGGGCAGGTAGCATCCTAAAGCCTGGAGAGCAGGGCACCAGATTCTCCTGCAGAGCCTCCAGAAGGAGCCAGCCTCCCACCTAGAGTCCACCCCGACAAGATCTTTCGGGATATCTGACCCCGAGGACCGAAATATAATAAATGTATTTCTTTCAGCCACCGTGTTTGTTACCATCTGTTACAGCAGCAGTAGGAAATGAATACAGTCACTCTGTGGCTATCTGGGAGAACTTTCTGCACAGGGAACAGCGTGTGAGCCCCCTGGAGTGGGAAGGTAGCTGACCAGCCCCCGGATACCCGTGTAACTGGGCTGAGCCAGAGTGGCTTAGCAAGGCAGGGGTGACGGGCACAGGGAAAATGGCATAGCACGCTGTAGGCCAATACGAGGACACTAGTCTTCCTCCAAGCTCTTGAGGTCCCCCTGGAAGCTCTGAAGCCGAGGAGTGGCATTACTGGGGGCTAGCGGCAACAGGGGTACAAGACATAGGGTCAAGTTGGGACCCATTAGGAGAGAGATGCTGACTGGACCAGGGTGACTGGACCAGGGTGGTGGCCGCTGGACGAGGGCAGGGCAGTGGGAGTCAGATTCATAGCATATTTTGCGCGCGGTGCCCATTGACCAAATGAAGGATCAACATGAGACTCGCACAGGCTCAGCTGGAAGGGATCCTCCATAACCTTCTTTCAGCAACTGCAGTAATCCCTTGGCAAGGTCAGGCCAGAGGCAGACGGACAACAGCCCTGGCACCAACGAACACATCCTGAGTGCAAGTCCTCCCCCTCCGCTGGCCGAAGGGTGCACCTGGGCTATGCCCCTGAGCCTCCGCTGCCACACCTACAGCTGGGAGAGCAAGCGCACTGTGTCCCCAGGCCTGGGCAACATCCAGGGAGAAAAGAGCCGGCAATCCAGGGCGCGGGTCATAGCAAGTGCTCAGAAACTCGCTCTGGAGCTGGAGAAGTTGGGGTTTTCAAAGATGTTTTCCTGCTAGGAAGACGCTGCCCCAGCTCAACAGGGACAGGTAAGGGAAAGGCACCTGCTGCCTCCCAGGGGCAGGTGCACAGAGGACCTGGGCCCCCACCCTGGCTTCACTCTTGTAGTCCCGTGATCAAATGGCTTCTGTGATCTGAGCCCTGTGATCAAATGGCTTCTGTGCACTCCACCCCGACTGCAGGAAGGAGCCTGACGCGCGTCTTGGGCAGGCCGGGTGGCGGCAGTTGAAGGTGGATCTGGCAGCTGCTCTTCTCCAAGTGGTTGTTTTACTATCCTGACATCAAGCCACTGGGCCCGGGCTAATCTCAGATGTCGGAGAATATCAAACGTGCTTTTCCTTTCTTCCTCTCCCTTTCCATGGTAGATCTGACGCACCTTTGAACCTTCAAAGGACGCAGTAATCAATGACGTGGGCAGACACGCGGCATCGCACGTCATTCTGAGACAGTTTATTCGTGTAAACTGCAAGCATGAGGTTAGGGCTGAATTAAAATGTGAGGCTCCGAAATCCGACAGAAAACACAGAACAAAGGGAGAGAGAAACCCCACAGGCAGGCGGGCGGAAGACGCTTTGCTGATTTGGGTTTTCACCAAATAGAGATACATAAAAGAGATCGTTGCTTAAGTGGGTTTACACAACCCTGGCGTCTTCATTAACATGTCCTCAACCACAGAGGAAGCGGAAGGGGCTGGAGGTTTCTGGGAAGGGAAATTTGTGGGGAAAGAAAGGGATAATTTAGAGTGAATGTTGAGCATGGACCTCAACAGAACGATCTCAAACTTCAATCATATTTAAACATTGGTTGAACAAAGAAGGCCATTGACTTTAGTTTTCTAATTTTAGAGTTTGCAGCCATAATATCAAGAAGTCAAGAACCCAACAGAGCGAGCAAGGACAGAGGAGGGGTCCTGCAAGAGGCTCGTCCTTTTCCTCAGCACTGGGACCTGCTTCCCTCTTCCTCCTGTTTCTGCCTCTGAGAAAGGGCCTCCATCCCTTGAGGTGGGACCCACCTTACCCAGCTTCTGGGGGAAACTGCTAGGGAACCCTGCTTTCCCCTCAGATCCCACTTGGGAGGCTGAAGTTTTCTTAGGGTGCAAAATAAAGCCCCTGTGATTGCATCTGATGAAGCCATCGCGGCCTTCCTCCCGGTCTGTCCTGGAACAACCCGGCACCATCCAACCCCATCAGTCTTTCCTTGAGTCTCCTGCCAGTTAATGGGGCAATTCAGCTGCAAGGGAGAGGAGAAGGGTATCCCTCCTGCTCTGCTGATCACACACCCCAGGCACTGAAGGAGGCCCCCGCAAGGAGGGAAATCTCAAAAGCACCTTTGGAGTAAGAGGAGATCAAATCCACTCGCCACGTGATATCACATGGCATTTATTAAGTAGATGCTGGTGATGAGAGCTAAAACATAAAGCCTGCATTAGCGTGTGTACAGGACGAGCCGCGAAATCTCAACCTCCCCTGAGCTGGAAAGCGACACTGGAAATGGATAAGAGGCACCTACTGTGTGCATGTGCATTTTCCAGGCAGGTGGAGGAGGCTGGGGGTATGACAGGAGGGGTCAGAGAGGAGGGAGTTGTGGTTAGAGACATGCGAGTGAAGACTAAGGCCGTGATAGAGCAGGCACTGTGAGGCAGAGCCCATGTGGCCGGTGCCACGGAGCTGGGATCAGCCTTGGCAACAACTCTCTTTGCAGTGGTGACTCATGGCAATGTGTCACAGGACCTTAAAAATGTTCAGGACCCTCAACCAGGTAATTCTGCCTTCATCAATGGGAAGGTGAATTTAAAAGATGTGTGCTATGTCACGTGTCTCCCCGCGTCTCCCCACGTCATCGTGACTTCTTAGTACCTTCAAAGGTTCTAGGTAGAAAAAAGTAAGCAAGCTGACAAAACTTTAACCACGACACCTTTTTGTTGGCATTTATTTGTAGTCACAAGCCATTGGGAGCGCCTAAGCCTAGGAGCATGACAACAGTGAACATTTGGACACATGGGGACACATCCACATCCTGTCCCGCGCAGCTACTAAGGCTGTGCTGACAGGATCTGCAACATGAGTGGGAAGAAAAATTGGGATTCTCTATTAGGTTCCAAAAGCAAACTATAAAATTCAACAAGAGAAAAAGTGTATGAAAACCTGCAGAGTAGGATACTGCTCTGTCTGTCACCAGAACATAGATTTATTTTTCTTTTGCATGTTAATGTATTTTCTGAAGTTTCTATAAGGAACCTATAATAATATGTGATCAGATCTGGCAGAACGGGCCCATTGTAGCCCACTATAGTCCATCCCTCTTACTGCACAGGCTAGAAACTCTCGACACACAATCAAGTGTGCAAACACACACACACACACACACACACACCTTGAAAACTGCAGAGAATAAACAAACGCTGATAGGTAGGAAGACGTGGAAGGGAGTCAGAACCCAGAGAAGTGAGACCTACCATGGTGGCTTCTCTGATTGGGTTGCTTTCTTCGTCCCCAGCTTTTCTCCAGGAAGAGCTCCATCATGAAGCAGAGAGGAGTCCATGCAGGTGTCTAAGACATCCTTAGAGCCTCTGACTTTCTGGAGAAACCAAGGGAAGGGGCCCCGAGGAGGGAATCTTGGGTAGAGGAGGGCTCTGTTACCGGTGGTGGTTGATTCACTTCAGAAATGGCTTGGCCCAAGCTACGTACTCAATGTTTGTCTGCTAAATGATTTTGAGGAAGAGTCCACCTTGGGGACTGAGCCACTGTGTCCCAAGAAGACCAATGCAGCTAGCTTTCTTTTCAGCATGGTACAAATGATGCTTCTCCACTAGATGCCAGGGAAGGTAGTTTGAGCCTTTTATCAGAAAAATATGAAGCTCCTTTGTTTAACCACCAGAGTCCTCTTCAGGTGCACACTCATAATTGAGAGGCTCGGGAACTGAAAACAACCGAGGTACGTTGTATCTCTCACTGTGTATTGATTCTGAGGCATTCTGCTTAAAGAGTGAGATTGCAGATGGAGCTGATCTATACTTAGGTCATTCACGTCCTCCGCTGACTCCGTCCCTCTTTTCCTCTTTGTCTCCCTCCCTCCCAGCTCTGTAGTTAAGGTCACATTTCTGATGCATAAACGTAGCATGCTTCCACTTACTGCATGCGCAGGTGGCGACAGAGGAGCCAATAGAAGAGCGACTCTTTGTCCATGCCCCACCCTTGTGGCCTTGGGCTCTGCCGTTAGAGGACATGAGGCCAACTTCCAATAGCCAGTCCTGCATCTCTGCCTGGGCACAAGTCTAGACGATGCCCAGCCCAGATGTTCGTTTCACTTCTGCAACAAATGACCCGTGGGGCTGGACTATAAATGCCCCAAGTCCCTCACCGCCACGTCCCGTGCTTTGAATTGCCTCCCTGAATGCTCACGGGCTCTGCCTCGGGTAGCTGCCTTCCCTTCCCTGCCTACCGGTTCCATCCTCCTGCCAGGGTTTCCTGGGTTGGGACACCACATATGTCACTTATTCTCAAATTGTAATCCCAGAGTCTGGCTTCTGGGAAGCCCAGAACAAGAATGTCCAGGTCTACTGTCGAGAATGTGATTCTACCATCCAGGGGCTCATGCATAAAAAGGGAAGAAGAAGTCATGGAGATCCCTCAGGGGGAGAGCAGCGGGGCAGGGAAAAGCGATCATCAGGACAGGGCGTGTGATCATAGGGAAGGAAAAGAGGGATTCCAGGGGAAATTTCCCATGTGGAATCCATATGATCTGACAAGCCGCTGGGGTCACCGTATGGGGGAGACCAAGATTCCATCCCTAAGGTGCAAGTGTGTGACCTCACAGCTGAGCAAAGGCCAGCAGCTTTGGCCCAAAGTGAGGTGGAAGGATGGTGATCTGGATGAAGTCTGGGGCATGTAGAGTTTGAGGTGCCTACAGCTAGTCATACGTCATTTGTTATGAGCCCCATGGGGAAAGCACGTGACAAGCCCCCATGAGCATTGCACGGAGTTATTTTTCCAAGGCAATTTTCTAACAGGGCCTTCTTCAGAGGCCAGTTACACATTTATGAGCTCATGCAGACAAGGCAGTGTGGACCATGGGTCCGTGTTCTTACATCTAGAATCCTACTCAGATTCCTACAGCTGCGGAGGCAGGAGGGCTTATGTGTATTAGAAAAACAAGCCCATCTGTAAAACACGGCAAGATGCCTCCAGGTGTTCAGAAGCAGCTATTTAGCATGAATATTTTATCAATGCCAGAGCAGATAGAGGGAAATTGTAAGCATTACATTCCCATCACCATCACACGTGGTTGAACGGACTTCTGACTAAAGAATCCAAATATGTTTAAAACATTTTTCACCTCCAATAAAACTAGCGAGTCCCGAGTTGTGTTGTTACTGCTCCCGCAAGTTTCATGAAAGATTTCAGAGGCAGACGTATGGGGGGCACATTTTCATCCAATGCCTGTGCTCTTGTTTTATTTTTTAAGTAGCTGTTCAAATGCAGGCAAGTTGACATCTTAGGAGAAAAGTGGTCGAATATGTAGAAAAGTGGTAGAGTCATTATTTGTGTCCGCTATATTTGTGTTTTCGTTTTAAGTTCAACTTCTTGAATATGGAGTTGGATTAAGTTCAGCCGGAACAGGGACAAAGTCCCTCAGGTATGATGCGACAGGGACCACCAAAGCCAGGCCAGGTCCCAGACTTACCCACAGCCACTCCAAGGATTCTGATCCCGCAGGACTTAGAGCCACCCCAGGTGCATGCAGGGTCTGGCCTCCCCTACCCTCCAGTGTTTCTCTGTGTCTTGCCCTCTCTGGCCTTTGGTCATCTCCTTCCTCTGCCTCCTCTCATTCTGTCCCAAGCAGGGGCCCTGACCTTCCCCTTTATCTGGATGACGTCCTTCACCTTCCATCTCAGCCTGACTGCCGTTTCTTCAGGAAGCAGTGTCTCCTGCTGCATGGCCCAGGGGTGACTTAGATGGTGTTGCACAAATGCCTGGCAGACACGTCTGGGTCAACCTCCCACCCCCACCCTCATCTCTAGCCCTGGGTGTTGGAGTCTCATTCTCTCTTCATTGCATGGGTCTGTGCTACCTAAAATACCGAGTTATTTACAGACTTGTTTAACTGCCTTGTCTTCATTTCAAAATGGAAAGCTCCAGGAATCTCGAGCCTTTCTCATTTTGTTCATAATTCAGCAGAGACCACCATGCCTGGTCCCTGGAAGACTGTCAATAAAATCTATTGGATTCCAAAGTAAGGGCCTAAATATATGCAGAAATGCGAAGAAATAGAACCTGCCTTCAGTATGATTGTAGTCCTGGAGAGAGAGCGGAAAGCCCCCCCTTTTGGTAATATAGTATTATAAGATAGGATTATGAAAGAAGAATGCCCAGTGTGCAGGGGGGAGGAAGGGTATTGAACTTGGAGCGGTGGGTCAGGGAAGCCTTCCTGGGAAGGAGACATTGAGGAAAACACAAGAATGTGCAGGTGTTTGCAGGATCCAAGAAGCGGAGGACTGTGCGGGACAGCCGGGCATGTTGGGAAATTGCACTGTGCCCAAGGCAGGGGCATGGCTGGCATGGGCAGGAGTTGCTGAGTGTCGGGGAGAGCTGTGTGGTGGTATGCCAGTCCAATGCCAAGGCTGTCCCGGGGCAAGAGCGTGGGGAGCACAGGGAGTGGCAAGACCACATCATCCTTTGGGCGTTGCACTCGGGGCTGGAGAATGGACATGAGACGGGCCCAGGGAGGCACTTGCTGTAGTCCATCCTGAAAACCTGGGACCTTGTCAAGAGATCATCGCAACTGGACATCAGTCAGGACTCCCCAAGCAGCCCCTTCTCCCTGTTTCATAATCTGATGAAATCTCAAGAGCAGAAAAGCAGAAGAAGCAAAGGGAAGCTCTAGGAACCTCTCTCTGCTTCAGTGCCCAGTCTTGCTTTGCTTGATCTCGTGTGTTAAGCACAGGTCTGGGTCTTCGCCACTCCATTCTGTGAAGGAAGTGGACAACTCTTATCGCTCACAGATCAAGGAGCATAAAAATGTGCTTAAACACACATAACTTTGGTAAAATGGAATTGGAAGCAAAGAGTTTTCCAGAGTTGCCCGGCTTGTTCCGTTGGGGCTAGTGACAGCAAAGCGCTCCACTCTGCTTTCTCATTTTATCTATGTCCTCTTCATCTCTCATCTTCCTGTCCTCACTAATAAGGCCATGCCTACGACTCTAGCAAACCAGCAGCCAACAGCACACCAACCCTGCTGTTGGCGGGTGCAGACACTCAGAGACCTGACTTTGCCTGCCTCGCGTCTCCACCCATTCCAGAGCGAGCAGGCGAGATTGAGAGACATCGACAGAGACAGATGGAGGAAGGAAGTTCACGGTGGTTAGAAAGCCGTGTTTCGAGTTCAAAGCCAGCCTCAGCAACGGCGAGGCCCTAAACAACTCAGTGAGACCCTGTCTCTACATAAAACACAAAATAGGGCTGGGGATGAGGCTCAGTTGTCGAGTGCCCCTGAGTTCAATCCCCAGTACCAAAAAAGAAAAAGAAAAGAAAAGAAAGAAGGCCGTGTTTCTGTGTGGTTTGTGTACACGTGTGTTTTTTGTGGTTTGTTTAGAGGAGTAAATGTGGGTTAGGTCTTTAAGGGTTGGAAGTGAGAAGAAACAGCAAAAAGCAGGTCTTTAACCCTTCGTCTCTTCCTCTTGATGGGTAAAGTCACCTCCTTTCGTTTTTCCTTTACCCATAATATCCTAGCAGACACCATTATGAGTGGATTCTGTGTGCGTGCACTGATTGTCTCCTCGTGAGAGAGTCCTAGAAGTTAAATTACTTAGTAAAGAATATGAACACGTGAAAGGTTCTCACATGTAGTCTTATTATTTTTCAGAAAAGAAGATCTCTGCCTTTGAAGCATAAAGGCACTCATTGAATAGCCTCCTGAGCATCACGTACCTTGTTTTTTAAACATATTTACCAACCTTATGTTTGGCATATTAGACTGCCACGATAACAGGGATAGATGAGGAGGACATTTACTGTAGGAGTACCTTGTAACTTAGAGTACTCACTGACGAGGGAGGTGTGCAGAATCTGCCTGAGATAGTGGTTCTGGGAACTGGTGCCCACAGCACAGAGGAGAGAAAGGAAGGAGGAGCAGGGAGCGGGTGCGCAGGGGCAGTGGTTGCCTGACCTGAAGGAGCAACATGCATCACCTGTGGAAGGGATGGACTGCTTCCAGGCAACTCCAGAAAGCACACCCAAGACCCCTGAGGTGCTTTCAGCCTAAGAAAAAGACATTTCTAAAATAGTCCTATAGATTCAGTTGCTTAGCAAGGCATTGGCATCCATGATGAAAACATCCAAGCTGCTGTGGCCGTGTTGTTGTTCTAGAGAGTATTCCTCCACCAAGAGGAGGTCACGGTAGAATCTCAGGCACCCTATTCACTTATTCACCAGACGTGATTATGGGGTAGATATGCTACCCAGGGGTCATGCCAAGCCCATTAACTGGTAACCCTAATTTTTACAATAACCCTATGTTCATTTAATAGTTTTTTATTTAACAATATTTTAAAATACCTTTGGGACACCTGCTGCAGGCCTGGTCTGGTGCTAGACACTGGGAACAGAGGATCAAGCCAGGAAGATGCAGTGTCTGTCCTCCTGGAGCTGGAGGCTTATGTGGAAGAGACATTGGCAAACTAAACACATCATCAGAAGCTGAGCCGGGGGTCAAGGTGGAAGGGCAGAGAGCAGGCCAATATTCCACAGGGAAAGAGACAGAAAAGGCCTGGCAGTGGTGATTGGGCTGAGAGTAGAAGGCGGGTGGGATCAGGCCCAGCAGAGGAACCCTAGGGGAAAGGCCCTCAGCAAGCACCTGCCATCCAAGGACCCCAAAGGGACTTCTGCAGCTGAGGAGCAGAGCGGGGGGGGGAGGGGGGTGGGACAGTGACGGCGTGCAGGCCAGAAGCACGCTCAGGAGCCAGACCTGCTGGGTCTTCCTGCCTCCCCAACACTGGAGGCTTTGTCATTTGCCACGAGGACACATGTGCTCTGCTAATGGGGGAGGGGACAGTAGAAGATCTTGCTGGCTACAGGAGGGAGGGCTTTTGGGGCCACCAGCCACATTTCAAACTCCTCTGATGAACCCTGAGCTGCTTTTCGACATTGCTCACTCTGGCCAAGGCAACTTCTCTTGCACCCTAACGTAGGAATCGGAAATAAAGGTCTTGTGCTGATACTGGGAGCCCGTCCCTACTGGGTGCTCAACCCTCTGATGCTTGGTGATTACACCTCCCGGGCAAGGTCATTTTGATTTTGGGTTGGTCTCTGATCATAACTGTCATTATTAGAGAGTCAGGTTCTGATACTTCTGGTGGTCGCTTCTAGAAAGCACGCCTGAATGGAGACGGGATCGGCGGCTTATACCCTTTCTCCTGGTTGCAGGCCAGCAGCCCTGGAAAAGTGTGAGGCAGCGTGTACAGCAGTAGTCTGGCCTTGTGCCATCCCGTGGGCCCAGCAGCCCTCCTCTGTCCCCCACCTGTAAATGGGTTCCACAACCCCCCTCCTTGAGATGCTGTACGGGACCCACAGGGGCAATTTCTATGTCATTCCATTTTACTGTCAGCTTAAGTCTGTCCAGTAAATAAATCTGCAGTAATGACTCAGTTTGGCTGACATTTGGCCTCCAGAATACTGGGAAAATAGAGAGTTGGAAATGAAATTAGCTGAGCATCTTAGCTCTCCAGGCTCCAAAATTTGATGCAAAAAGTTTGGTATTTGTTGATCCTCTCTTCCTTAAGTAGAAAAACTTCAGCCCCAGGAGGCAATAAAGAGAAGTTTAAATCTTGCCCCGGGTACAGCAAAGCTGGCTGAAGTGTGCATTTGATTGCATACAAAATGTGAACAGAGTGGCCAGAATCCCCCCCTAGCAACTTCCAAGCACAATGAGCTCAGCTGCAAGCATGCAATACGTTGCAGATTGGCTTATATGGTCCATTCGTCTGCAGAAATTTGTGGACAATTAAGCTGTTCTCTGCAGTACAGGTAGCTGCTTTGGTTAGCCAGGGTCTGACTAGGATTTGCTATTTCTTCTCCACAATGTTACAGCCGTGAGTCTCCAGTTAGCCTGATTAACTGGACTAAGGGGTGCTCTGTAGGCCTTCCATGTGGTGGCCACCAGCAGCCCTGGGGCAGGTGGAGCCCAGTGTTCATAGCATGGGGGCTGTGGAGTCACTAAGGCTGAGTAGTTAAGTGGCTTTGAAGAAGAATCTTACATCCATGGTGTTAACCCAAGAAGACAGGGCCAGACACAAATGTCACAGATCAGCCAAAGGCCTTTATTCAGGGATGGAGTCATGGGTCTGATGGACCCACTCTCCTGGTGGAAAATGAGCCCCTGAACAAAGGAATGGACTGGACTTATATAGGTTATCCTGAGAGGTGACTTAAATAATGCCAGAGTGTGTCTAATGGAGGGTCTGGGGTCAGCCGTCAGTGGACCAGAGGGCGGGTCAGGGGTCAGTGATCAGTGTTATCTCTTTCCCTCTGGGGTCTCATTGCGCTGTCACTGAGAAAGGACTTGTTTTGGGAAGGGTCAGTACTTTGGCTTCTTCCTAGGGACTGCCAGCTAGGCATGGGTAGATATGTCCTCCCAGGGCTTGTCTTGTCACTGGGGAAGAATATACTGGGAAGATCAAATGCTATCAGGGTGTGGCTTTCTTTCTCGCCCCCTTTTCCTGGGCCTCACTATTTTGGGGCTTGTCATTTTCCACATTGAATTCATGGGCCTCAGGAAACAGCCACAGTGATGCTACCCGCAGGTGTTGATTGCATGCAGGGTAATGCAAGGTGCCTGGCACCGTACCTGGCATGATAAGTACATGGCAGCCTTTCCTCTGGCACATGTGATGAGGATACCAAGTATGTCCAGGGTTAGGAAGTTCAAGGAAGCCACTGATGTCATCTTGAGTCTTAAGGCTAGAGAATAAGCCTTGGACTCTCCTAAGGAGAAGTCCTTGGTTCCTTCAAGTCAAACCCCAAGCATCACAACTGTGTGTGGAAACAGCAGTGGCTCCCGCTGCCTTGGGAACAAGCATTGTCTTTTTACCTTGACCCACAAGAATGTCCGCAGGTGGCCTGGAGACCTCTGGAATCTCCCTTCTGCCACAGATGCTTCAGCTTCTGCAGGGCTTTGCCCTGTCAAAATCCCTCCTCTCGGCAGACAGCTTCGCCTGAAACTTGGGAACGAAGGAGAGAAGCTGTGGCTTCTGTGGGACTTCCGTGGTTTTTCTCTCGCTTATTATACAATGCAAAGATTAGGAAACCCGAAGGCCAAGGACGAGGACCTGGGTGATCTCTGGCCACTTGTCACCACTTGTTTGAGTGTGGGGTTATGCAGGTCCCAGCTGCTCCGGGCCTGTGTCCAGGTGTGGAGAACCTCCTGGGAGTGGCCTCTGGAGGGCTTTCATTGTCCTCAGCTGGGTATGGTGGGCGCGCACAGTGATGGCCAAGACCTGGAGTACGGTCCCCGCCACCAATGTCAGTCCAGAGCAGGCGTCCCACTAGTCTCTTTTAGTCTGGGGACACCTTACCCATTTAGTTCTACTCTGCACCGTGACGAGGGTCACAAGTGAGATCCCTGGAAACAGACTTGTGACTCACAGATCCACAAAGAGGAGATGTGCTGGGGAGGGGAGAGGAATGCAGGAAGGGGGAAAGGAGGCTGGCTGAGGAGGAGCCACGTGCTTGCAGGAGGCCTCTGCTCTCCTGGAGTCACAGGGCCTGTGGCTGGGATGCCGCAGAGCACGGACCCACCTGGGGGCCTTCATGCACCGCATGCGCTACCAGTCACGGAACTCACCGCTAGTCCCCACATCAGCAGTGAAAGGAGGCCCAGTCCATGAAAATACCATGGGATTCCAATGTCTGCTTCCTTCTTCTGAGTGTCCAGAAAAGATGCAGGCACACGGCCAGCGAGGGGACTCCAGGTGGCCAGGACTGGGGTAAGCAGGGGAAGGATGGCTAATGGGCAGAAGGTGTCTTTCAGGGTGGTAGGAATGCTCTAAAATGAGATATGATGATCATGTGAATTTCCTAATAATCATTAGGATAATTTGCACATTCAAACAAGTGAATTTTATGGTATTTAAATTATACTTCAATATTACTTTAAAAATGTGAGGGGGAAAAGGGCCCCAGCACGGGAAATTCTGCCCCTTCTTTCTCTTTCCCCTAACAAATGCTCAGCTTTGCAGTTGAGGAGGCCCAGGGTGTTCCTGGAGGACAGGGCTGGGGAGAGTTAGAAGTCTCGGCTTCACTCTGGGCTGCTGGGCTGACCAATAGCAGCCGTGGTTTTGCTTATGGTGAGGGCTCCATCACTACTCAGCTGTCAGCCTTCCATGGCTCACAGGCACCTTAGACTCAGTGGCAGTCAGAGCTGGCCACATGGTCACAGCTGTCCAGGATGCACAGCCCCCTCCCCGAGCCTGCTGCCTTCTGCTCCTCCCAGCCCTCTGCTCAGCCCAGGTGCTGCCCCACTGTAGCGGAGACCTGCCAGGTCTGCCTCTGCTGCGGAGTCCCTCCTCTTGAGGCCCACAGGGCTCCTCCTCTGCCCTCTAAGCCTCCTTCTGGCCCTTCCAGGTCCCATCCTGAGGTCAGCACATCTCCCCTGTGCCCTGCCAGGCCCTCCCCACGGGGACTCTCAAGCCGCGTGTCCCTCTCTTCCCTGAGTGCCCCCCCACCCCGCTCTGGAGCACCAGCGCCCCTAGCACAGAGGACTTGTTCTGTCCGGGTCTGCCCATCCCGGGTGCTTTGAGAAGGGTTCAGTAGGTAATTTTTGAAGACTTCAATACATGAACAAATTAATTAATACAAATCTACCCTCTTTTCATGCTCTTCATTTATTCCTGCCTCCCTCCCCCCTTGCTCTGATCTCCCCACCCTTCGTGTCCCCCACTCTGCCCCTCATAATTTCAAGTCTCCCCTGTATTTCTCAGATCTTCTTTGAGACTGTGCAATGTGACACCTCTAGGTAGCTTCCAATTTCTCCTGAGCTTGGGAAATGGAGAAAACAGGTGAGGCTATAAACCCAAATACGTGAGAGAGGAGGACAAAGGCCCAGGCGACGGGAGCTGTTTAGGTGGGGTGGCTCTTCTGCAGTAACTGTGGGAAGGCGGTCCTGGCCCCGGGCCCAGAGCAAGACTGTCTGTGGCTCCTGCCAGCCTCTGGGTGGTCCAGGCTCCAACAAGCAGAGGGATCACTGTCCCGAGAGAGCAGAGGCTGCAGGAGGATGATACGGCCTGGTGCAAGAAGTGTCCCCAGCAGCCACTCTCTTCTGCTCACCTCTGTGTGCAAGTGGCTGTTCCCATGGTCGAGCAGCCCCATTCATTGGCATGGGAAGGTGTGATGTATGTCGCAGGCATGTGATGAGTGTCTGCTGCCTGTGCATGTGGTCAAGTGTGCTACCCTGTAAGTGGACTCTGGTGTATGACGTGGGTGTGTGTGTAAGCCTACAGACACGTGAGAGTTTGTGTTTGATGTGAAAGAATATTTGATGTGTACGCATGTAGCGAATCTGGAGAACCGGAAGTGGCTGAGTGTATGCAGGTGTGTTTAGATCTGGCTTTAAGCCACCCACAGCCGAATGACTCACTCCTAAAGGGACACAGTGGCTCACCCCTAGTTCCTCCCACCCCGTCCTTGTGTTAAATCTCATGCTTTGTTTTGGTGCTGTGTTCTAGAGAGCACCAGCCACACCCACAAGCACTTTCTCCTTCCACCCCATCATCTGAGAGAAGAGGGGAATTTGCTGCCTTCTTGGGTCTGGAATGAAAGGAGAAACTGCATGTGTACCATGCTCTCTAAAGTGACATGTGTGAGCACGGTGGCACCTGGATCTGCCTGTGGCTCTCAGTCAAATCAGGTATGATGCTCCTAGATGGCCCCCATCACATGGCTTCCGAGCACACAGACAGATGCATCAGCACAAAGCCGATCCCAGGCAGACACCTCTACGAGCATGTGTGTCAACGAAGACACAGAGACACACACACACCAGGCAGGTGACACCAGGTGACACAGTGACAGACACACACACACCAGGCAGGCAGAGCTGCAGACCTGAAACTCAGTGACGGACAATACTGAGATTCCACTCACTACATGGGAAGAAGGTGAGAGTGGAAGGAAGAGGAGGTCCTGTGCCAGCCACTGTCCCAGTGCATCCCAGTGAACTCAGTCGTGTGCATGGCGAGCCTCTCAGGATCAGTCACCTCCCCGCAGCCCATCTCTGCCAGAGGGGCTTCCCGTGGCTTGGAGCCCCCTCCTCTTCTTAGCACTGTGGATTCAGGCTCCCTGTGCTTGTCACCCACTCCTGGGGTGCTGTGACAGCTGGGCAAGTGGACCGGGAGGGGGCCTGGGAAGCTGGTGGGTGGCAAGGACAGCAGAGGCAGACGTGGGGCTTTGGATGGGCCCACTGTGGCCCCTGGGGATAAAAGATCCCTCATCCACAGGAGGGAAGGCAAGCAGGCCCTTGGCGACTGAGCTTGGAGTGTGTCCTGAGGAAGCAGCATGTTCTCATGTCCCTGGACACGTGTGCACTGTGAAGGGGCCCAGGCAGCTCCCGGTATTCCCAGAGGACTCAGACCTCAGGGTGCCATCCTAGACACCACTCATCTGAGACTTGTGGGTTTCCAGCTGTAAATGAGCTGTGGCTGCTGTGTGTGCTTCCACTCTGCCTCCGTCCCTCGATAACCCAATGGAATCTCCACGCAGGCTCCTCAGCAGTTTAGTGTGGACATAACCCACTGTTTTCCATCGCCTTCTCTTTTTCTCTTCTACCTTCTCTCTATCCATTTTTTTTTTGCTAGTTCATCCTTCCTGCTCTTTCTTTTCCTGCTGTCTCTATGCAGATGCCCATCTGCCTGCCTTTGCTTGCCCATCACGTCTATTGCTGCCCTAGAGACCAGACCTGACTTTGAGTGTCACTGAGGTTTTCTTTCTCTATATTCTGTTCCATTCGTGTGGAACACAGGGTGTCCAATATGATGTTCTCTGTGTTGCTACATATTCTATCCTCTACCTTCTCTCTCCAGCTGGGTGAGTTGGAGGGACATGTCATCTCTCTGCAGTCTCTTCACTGGTTAAGGAGGGCTATGATTGGCTCTGGGGTCTGTTGTGACCACGAGAGTGGATGGATGTAAGTGCCTCCAACAGCAGCCCACACACGTTTTACAAGGTCATTGCCGTCGTGTGGTAGTGATGGTGAGGTGCAGAGGTCACGGTAGTCATGCTGGACCACAGTCTTCCTGCTGCTCTGTTGGTAATGGCCTGGGCAATCTCCCTCAGTGGCTTAGATTCCCCCTGCACTCTGCCATTGAACACTTAGGTCCTTTTTTACTTTTGCCCCTTATAAATCACATGGCACTAAACATCCTCCTGCACATGGTTCTGTTCTTGGGAGCTTATCTCTTGGATGTATCCTCTAGAGCAATTACAAAGTAAAGGATGTGCTCATCGGCAAAGCTCTCAACAAATAACGTTGCTCAATGGCTTCCACAAGGAAGAGTGTCAGTTTATGCTCCAGCAGAACCAAGAGAGGGACTACTTATAGAAGCGTCCAGAGACATAGCTGGTCTTGTTTACTATTGGATTTTTTAATGTAGATTTTCCCATAAAACTATATTGCACATGCACTCATGCATACACACACATACCCATGTGGGGCCAGGGGATGGTGAAGGCATGGAATTATTTTTTGCCATTTGATTTTGACAGAAACTTGCCTAAAGTTTGAGGTGCTTACCTGTGGTGATGTGGAAGATAACTGTAATCGGTAGGGTGTGTTAGATGAGGTTTATTTACATTTTGAAAATGATACTGTATTCAGCTCTTTCAGTCTTCTGGTGGGGTCAGGAAGAAAGTCTCTGCTTGGTACTGATGCCCTTTTAACACCATCCTTTTTTGCTCCTTCCTACAAGAAGGCTCTCTTTCCATATGCAGAGGTTTCTAGCTAACTTTAATCACATCTATCGGTTTCCAGTGTGTTTATTTTTATGTTGCCTTCGTTTTATATAATGTGATACCGGTGCTTGATCTAAAATAATTACATACAATTCCCTTTGTTAAACACATGTATTTAATTAAGAAGGTGGGATACTGACAGTGCTCCTCCAGGATCTACGGCTGGAAGACACCACTTGGGGAGTTCCTTCCAGTGGCTGCTCTCACAATAGTGCCATCCTTTGAAGAAACAGAGCTGCGTGGCTGCCTGATGCCTGCCAAGGCTTGGAAGTCTGAGACTGCCCCTTGGTCCCTGTTTACTTGGGAGTCTAAGGACCTTTCAGGTGGCCATGAGAAGAGTCAGGCAGTGCAGTGGGTCCCTGGGCTCCCAACCAGGTGAACAGTCCACTTCTGCAGTGGGTTGAGAATGGAGACACAGCCCCTGAAATCAGGAGTGTGCTATGGAGGGAGCCATCCTGGGCGGGGATCGCAGCTCAACGACAGCTGTCGTGAAACATGATGTCGGCATGAGACTGGCTTGCCCTTGGAACGCCAAGGAGGTTCAGTAGAATCAAATCGGCAGTGTCCAGCCATGCACTGGCAAACAGGGACAAGGGCTGTGCCCTTTCTGTGGGAGATTTTAACCAACTGGTTTCCTTTTCTTTTTCAGGATATATTTAAATTTGCAAGAACTTCTCCTGTCCCAAGACAGAAGAGGTCCATTGTGGTGTCGCCCATTCTGATTCCAGAGAACCAGAGACAGCCCTTCCCAAGAGACGTTGGCAAGGTAAGTCAGAGGAGCCACAGATGGGGCCAGCATGCAAGGCTGGCTGGCTGGCTGGTGACCAGTGGAAACTGGCCTTGACTTCTGTACACAAGAGGCCAGAAGGATTTGGGCAAGAAAAAAAGTTCAAAAGATCATCCAAATGGCAGGACGGGGAGCATGTGCGGAAAAAATGGCTGAGTCAGGTGGCCTGGAGATCTGCATGGTGGGCAAAGGTGCTGTGTTACATGGCTGGATGCCCTCAGTTTCCCACTGGATTCTGTCCTGAGAGACAACGGCCAGGTGACCAGCCAGACAGGCCCTCAGGACAGCAATGTTGACATGTGTCTTCACCAAGATCCTTGTTTTCCGAATGTGTAGGTCCAGCGATTCCACTGGGTCAGCTTTCTAAAATCTAAACCAGATCAAGAGAATTCAGGCACACTCCCGAGACCCAGAAACGCCATTGCACGAATCAGAATGACTGTGCTAGAAAGATGCAGTCACTGTGAAATGGGCCCCAGTCCTCATGTTGACTTGTGTCAGGAAACAAAATATTGACAAGTTGAGTTTAGAGATGGGGTTGGTCGTTATTGGAGAGTCATAAATCAGGCAGCATCCCACCTAGGAATCCGGGCATCCTGCTGAGCTGGTGGAAGGGGTCGGCAGTGAACACAGAAAAGGGTAAACAAGGAACACTAAATGGAGCGGTCATGTCAAAGTCGCATGCCCAGTGGGGTTGCCGTGACCTTCGGGCTCTGGCGACTAGGCCCCTTCAGCCCGGTTGCCATGAACATGCTAGAAACAGGTACACGTTAACATTTACTGCAATCGTGTGGCATGTGACGTAACTTACTCCATTCTGGTTTGGTCTGGTCTGTTGGACCAAGTGCAGGAGCTTAGTCCAAAATATTGGCCTCTCATAAATTGATTTTACCACTTGTCAATACGTTTTCTCCCCCGTGGGCAGTCAATCCGAAGAAGCAAACTGTAACCTGTGACTATTTTCTGGTGAACTTGGAATTTGAACACTGGCACTTAGTTAAATGAATAATCTCAATGGCTGGTGTAATTAGTCTACTAATTCATTTATTAGATAAAATGGACTGCCTGTTACGCACCAGACTGCGTGCGGGGCTGGGTGGAGACGGCAGTCAGCAGGTGAACAGCAGCGCTCACGCTCTTCTGGGGCGACAGACACTCATTCCCGGGAATAAGCAAATAAGCAAGAAAATTAGAGAATTAAGAATGCTGTGAAAGCAGAAGCTTGGTGACGTGAGAAAAAGCTGATGGCAGGACCGGGCTGGAGGGAGGAGGGGTGTCTGCACAGACGGCTGGTGGCTGCTCAGGGCTGTGACATTTGGGAGCGATGGGGAGGGTGAGCAAGGGACAGTCAGCCCTAGAAGGCCCAGGTATATGCATCTTGCCAAAAGGAGCTGCACAGGGGAGGCTGCGGTGGTAAGGAGAGCCTCTGAGGGGCAGCGCATGGGGACAGGGTGCCCTAAGCAAGGCAGACGGGGTGGGGCGGGGAGGCCAGCTGCCTGAGAGGCCCCAGGACAGCGGTTTCCACAGGGTTGCAGCAGGACACCCAGAAGTTCTCCCTGGGCAGTGTGAGATTCCTCTGGTTGCCTCTGGTTGACTTGTGGGACAGAGTGGACAGAAGATGTGGGAGCAGAGACCACTGAAGGGAGGGTTTGTGACAGTCTGTGTGGGAGGTGAGGGTGACTTGGAAATCTGTTTCTATTAAAAATCAGAAAGTTAAGATCCGACGTCCTGGTAATGATTACTGCTTACCATTTTAAACTGCTCCAAGCCAAAGGTGACTTTCTTTAAGCAGAGTCTTTCTGAGAGTCCAGTCACAAAGGAGAACAGAGCAGCCGAGTAGAAGGAGGTGGGGTGTTGAGCCCCGAGCTGTGGCCAGCCCTCACCCCTGTGATGTCTTTTGTCTAGATGTCCCTGGACCCCAGAATTCTACTTGCCAAAGGACTGGAGTTCCCACATCTTTTTAAGGCTTTTTGAGACCCATTAGTCCATGTTTCATTACTATGATGAAATACCTGAGACAGGTTACTTTATAAAGAAAAGAGGTTTATTTGGGTTCACATTTCTGGAAGTGGAAAGTGGATGGCTGCATTTGGTGATGGTCTTCTTGTTGGCAGAGTTCTAAGGCCATGCAAGGTGTTACCCAGCAACAGACAGGAAGTGTGCTTGAATGTGCGTCTATCTAGTCTTTCTCCCTTCTCTTATGAGACCACCAGGATCCATTCAATTATGGGGGTTCTGTCCTAGTGACCCTAAACAACACAGGTTAACATTCCACCTTCTTCATACCCCCACAATGGGAGTTAAAATTTAACCCATGGAGGCTTGGGGGACCCTCAAGCCACATCTAAACCACAGAAAGACCTAAGTTGTGCTGGTCTATTTTAGGCTTACTTTTCTTAAGGTTAGGGTTCCAGCTCTCCCCAGAACCACTTAAAACACAGCTGCAGGGCTTCACCCGCCTGGACGGGTTCTCCTGGTTGGGCGTGGTGGGCCAGTCACCAGTGATGTTAAAACAGGCCCAGATGGTTCTGAAGCGCAGGCGGAGTGGGGTGCACCGACCTAACCAGTCTTCGTCCTGAAGAGGCGGGGGCCGCCCTCCGTGCTTTCAGGTGACTCCCAGGTGACTCCGATGCACACCCAAGCTCACCCACCAAGCTGAACACATCCTCTAACCCTCCCCCACCCCGCCATCATCAGAACACAGGACCTGCAGATCAGAGTCACAGCCCCACTGATGACGCTGTGACAGGAGATCTCATACCTCTGATATGCCTGGGAAGTCCCAGTTCACCCTGCCCCTTCTCACATAATGGTTATTAGCAGCACCTCTCTTGTTTAAGAGTGTCCAGAGCTGGACAGTATATTCTATGTCCCTAGTACAGTTTCCTTCAGCCTCACAGGCAGCCCATGTCTCTTGCTGGGTGGTTTCCTCTGGGGTCTTCCCAGAGCTGCCGAACGGCCCCGCGAGGCACAGCCGGTGTGGGCCCCTCTCCGCATCCTTTCTCTCAGGGCAACGCTGCTTTCAAGCTGAGGACGCACCCCTCGGCCCTTACGTGTACCCACTACTGACTTTCAACCTGGACTCCACAAAGCCACTGCCTTTACAAGTGTGAGAGGTGACTAATGTCACAAGGTACACAGCCCCCAAGCTTCCAGGTGTTTCTTACAGAACAATTGCTCTGCCTTGCAGAAATCTGGTTTTCTTTTTTGTCTACACCCCTGAAGCAACACATTTTCCCCTTGGTGTGACCAATTTTCATTCATTCATTTTATTCTTTTCTTTATGTCTTCCATCTTCTCCTCACCGACTCCACCTGCACCTGAAAAGCTGAGCTCCTTAGAGCCATGCAAGAGCGTGTAGGTGGCTTCCACAGTCAGTGCTCGGGAGTGGGGAGAGGCCCCAAGGGACCAAAAGGAAGCGCTTTGGCCAAAAAACACAGTCTGCCTCAGGGCCCCTCCACCTTCACAACACGACAGGGCACTCCGATTGAGAATGCTCCCTGGAGGAGAGATACTGTGGCTACAGAGGTGCAAACCCACTTGGGTTAATTTGCTTCCCCCAGAAGCCGACCTTCAGGCAAGAGTTCAAACACAGGGAGTTCGTTTAGGAGGAGAAGGGGATACTTGTAAGGAAGTGAGACAGGAGGGCCAGGAACCAGGCAAGAAGCTCAGTGCTCCAGCCATCTACCACATGGGAGAATGGACTGTGGTCTCAAGGGGAAGCCCCAGCAAGTGCTGTGGAACCTACTCTTGGGCTTATCCTACCCACAGGGTAGGGTGCTGGGGAATTTGTACACCGCTCAAGTATCCACTCTCCCAAGAGCCTTGGGAGAGGGCTGCTCCCACCCTGCCCTATGCTCTGTGCACAGGCACATCAGCTTCTGAGGCTCAGAAGCGGCCTCTGGGCAGAGGGGTCTGTGGTAAGCATGGAGAGGCGGGACCGGGGAATGGGGTCTGTGCACTGGTGAATTCAGCTCTGTCACTGAACCTGATATCAACCCCGTGCTGCAGTCCAGGGTTTCTGTGTCTTTGTCTCATCCTCTGCTCTTGTGTTGTCTCCTGAACTAACTTTGTGTCCTGTGCCTTTGAAGCCCTGTGGTTTCACCTCTGTCCATGCCACTGCCTCCCAGGAGGAGACATCTCCAAAGTCAACCCAGTTCTTGTCCACACACACTCCACATGTGCTGCTTATGAGGCCCTGTGCGACCAACTGGGGATTTATTGGTGATCAAGACAGGACCCTTGATCTTCTAGGGCTGCAGAAGAGGGGACCCTATCAGCACCTGTTTGTCCGGCAGCGTGCGAAGCACTTCCCATTTACTTAATTGAGTTCTCACAGCCACCCCACGAGGATCATCTCCCAGCATGCCAGGGAGGCAACGATCTCAGAGGGATTAAGAAGCCACACCGCTGGTTAGTGACAGAGACAAGCTTTTTGTTGGCTCTTTGAGATTTCAAAGTCTCTGCTCTTCACCAATATGCATAGGGGCCACTTCACCCAATCCGAGAGACCTGTTCTGTGGGATGTAACGTGCTTGCTGACAATTGCTCTGTTTAAAGCAGCATTAAAATCAAGTGTAATTCTTTGGCATGCACCAAAAGATAAGATGCAGAGGGCCAGATGGATGGATATGTGATATTTTATAAGGGAAGTAGACTAAAATATTGATGTATGATCTACTTGGCGAGCATGTGGATTCTTGCTGTAAAATTCTTTCAACTTTTCTATGTGAATTTCATAATTATCAGGGAAAATGAAGTTTAAATATTCAACTATACTAAATGACATAGGAGTTAGCAGATCGGCACAAAGGCACTTTATTTGTCTTACATTTCAATTACTGGCTATCTGTTCTTGATTTTCTTTCTTTTTTTCCCTTTTTTGTTTATGTTTTTATTTTTGTATTGATGCAGTATAACTATGCATAACAGTAAGGTTCACTGTTGCATATTCATACATGTGAATTCCTGCAGAAAGGAGTTCCTAGTACCCACAGTTACAGACACCAAGAGCAAGGTGCCTAGGCGAGGGTGCCCGTGTAGAGCTGAAGACCCACAGAGAGGCTGGAAGACTACAGTGGCTCCCGGGATGGGACAAACTCCTCATGAGTCATCTATCTGCCAAATAATGAAATAGGGGAGGAGCCACAGACTCCTGGAATCTGGGGTGCTCCCCATCACATGAGGGAATCCTCCAACCTTGATGTTCTCTCTGTGCTGCTTGCTCTGCCTGTTGGTTGGGAGCACAGGATGAACCAAGCTTTGGGGACATAGCCCAGCAGCCCCGGCCGTGGGAGAATGGGTTGCCTCTTCATTTCTGGCAGTTACTCCTGGCATTTCTGCCTTAGAAAAGCTCTCTGTGTTTGTGAAGAAAAGGGGAGACACCCTGCAGTGTGTGATTGCCCTTCCTCAACCCCCGGATCTCCCTGGTTTTTGACTTCTAGACATAAGGGAGGAGCTAGGCCCTGAGAGACATGTGCTGCCTCCAACATGTGCCTCTCCCACCCTTCAAAGTATGACTATTTCAAAATTTGAGCCATAAATAATTTCTCAGTTTTTCCAACTTCTGCTGATAAATATTTGATTGCATCTTTAGAGATTTTTGAGTTTGGGGCCTGACTGATTGAGAACAGGGGACTGTAAGTCTTGCATGACAGCACAGAGGTCTTTGGGAGATGTATTTTATTCTGTTTTATATTAAGTTTGAAAGACAAGTCATTTATGAAATGCTTATTAGATATTCTGCTTTCATCACAAACCCTTTTCATCAAAACCAATGAATGTTCATTTTACTCAAAATCCTTTTTTTATACACCTATAAATTGGTAGAATGGGCATTTGGAAGGACATCTTTAACCTGGGATGGAAGGAATCTATAATTGGACCATGTGCTCTCTGTAAAGGGAATCAACATAGATCATTAGACCAAATCGTGAAAATCACTCAAGCAGGGCTCTGCTTTGATTGTGTCACAAGTGTGAGCCATCCATGAGGATGATTTACCACAGTGCTAGGAGATTCTGCGGAGGTCTGGAAGTTGAGTTTATTACAGGCCTCTCCACATGCAAGGGTTCCTGCATTCCACCACGCCTACCGCTGCAAAGAGGGACCATGGAGTTGAATTTGCTTTACTCTTTTGCATCTTTGAACCCATGGGTGCCAAGCTGCATCCTCAGAAGCTGGGGTGGAAGCTGACGCTGCATCCCCAGCGCCCTCCTCCTCACCCTTCCGCAGAAGTGCAGACTCAGCGTGGCTTGCTATTTGTGGCCTGGTGTATTTTATGCAGTCACTCTGGACCCCCCGCCCCTTTTAAATCCATTGCTTCACACCCTTTGTCCAAGGCTACATGCACTCATGTCAGAAATCTTCCTCTCCTCAGTTTTTCCCTTTTAAAGAAACCAGCAATAATTACACCCACCAGCTAGTATATAGGAGAGAAATTAGAATACAGGGGATCTAAGATGCCCAGAGGCTCAATGCTCAAAATTCCTCTTAAAATGAACCTCAGAGTTTATTTCTACATGCAGGCCACAAAGTGTGCCAGTTATACATTGCCTTGACTGTTTGCATGTCTTTGAACTCTTTCCTCTTCCCGGACACACTCCGAGCAGCCCCTGCTTGTGCTCTAGGAGCACTTACACCACTGCAGGAAGTTCTGCACTGCACTGTCCAAGACCACTCTCCACGTGTGGCTAGTGACCACCCAAAAGGTGGGTGGTACAGTTGAGAAAGTAGATTTTTAAATCTTAGTTCCAACTTGAAAACTAAGACTTAATAAATTATTGGGAAAACTTAATGTGAATCTACCTTTTCAATTGTAAATTTTAATCTAAATGCAGATCAAATATAATGCCTGGATTGAGATGCCCCATGAAGGTAAAGGTATAACAGCTTCATGAATAGTGTACACACAACGAATAGAAGACATCTCATTCATGAGGTTTATATTGATTTCCTATTGAAATTAAATACTTTGGATATATTGGTATAAACTCAATGCCATGCATTTCTTTTTATCTGTTTCAAAATGTGGCTTCTAGAAAAAAAAGAAATGACTTAAAAGGCTCCATTGTCTTTCTATTGGACAGTGTTGGCCTAAAGCCTATTGCCAATGTCATTCCCTCCGTGGCGTTTTTGTTTGATCTCGTCTATACCTCACCTCTCTCTCATCTTTGATGGCACTTCACACATTTTGAGCAGCTCTATAGTTTCTTTTGCCCTTTTCTTCCCTGCCTCTTGACCGTAGTCTGTTCAGCGTAGTGGCCTGGTAGAGTGTCTAACACACAGAAGGGTCCCTGCTACCATCCCCTTGAATTCTAGCCATGTCTATGGCTGGTTGGATAAGCCATTCACTGGCTACTGATTCATTAAAGTGATCATAGCCTGGTTTGTTGTTCAAATGGAATTAACAGACCATTATATGATCAGTCTGGATATTTCCAACAAATTTTAATTTTCCACAATGGCAATGAGACCACCAGTTAAATTGCTTGGCAGTCACGCATTATGTCAGATCACAGAAGCATTCTCAGCAGATCAGGATGAATTTGATATTGATGAACCTTGCACATGTGTGAGCACGTGCATGTGGGGAGAGAGAGAGAGAGCAGGAGAGAGAGGGTGCGTACCTGTGTTTCTGGACTTACTGATACATGATGATATTTTAAACCCACTTACATGAACACACTTCAAAGCTTTCACAACTAAACAGAGTCAATTCTAATTTATTTTGGCTGTCTATTAAAAGCTGTATTCACCATTAACAAGCGTTGCCCTCTTTCTGCAAAGTTTAATTAATGATAAAACAAATTGAGTTGTTTTGGTTTTTTGCCAAATACATATATATGCAAAAAATTCCTCCATGATACACAGCCAGCCAATAAGGGCCTCTGAGTGGAAGGAGGAGGCAACGTTTTAACCCTGAGTTTATCACCCTTTCCGTTCTCAATTGGAAAGCTTCCTAGGGCTTTGGTGTTATGCACATTTGGCCTCAGACAAAATTTATATTTAATTATTTGTGAACATTAAAGGAGCTGGCGTTTCAGCTTGAATCAATGTCCTGGACTTGGGGGCCAGGGCAGCGTTCACATTTAGCTTCATGTTTAACACTTGATGGGTGCCAGATCCAAGCTGAGCATGGTCAGCGCTGATCTGTCCAGTCCTTATGCCAACCCTGTAGCGTAGGTGACGCTGTACCATTTTGAGATGAGAGGCTGAGACTGAGAGAGCAGCTTGCCCAAGGTGACTCAGGGAAAGAGGGGCTGGGCTGAGACCCATACCCAGGACTCTCCAGTGCTGAGTCAGTGGTCAACCCAACACAGCAAAAGGGATTCAGTCCTTGGGTCTCTGCTGTGTGCATCGCACACTCACAAGAATTGCCATCTGACTCACAAACACTTCAGTAATCAGTATTTTATCCAATTAGTGGGCTTGTGCAGCAAATGGGTCTGCTGTACAAGGAGAGTCCCTGCTGCCGCTCCCTGCACAGTCAAGGGCTCTGCGTGGATTTCACACTACGTGGCAGGTGTTAAAGAGGTTCTGTTGGGGAAGGGGAGATGAGTGAGGCAGGGGTGAGCCTAGGATGGAAGCCCAGCTCGTCATTTCCCAGTGCCCAGGAAGATGGCCAGGTGAGGGCTCCCTCTCCACAGTTCTCCCTTGCCCTTGGCCAGCTCACCTACAACCTTGTCAGTGATGGAATGAAGCTGCAGGGTGTCTGGCAGCCTAGACACAGGTGGTCACACTTCCAAGAGTTGTCTGAGATTCTGCAGCTTGAAGCCAGATGCCTCAGGTAGTGGGATCCTGGTAACTGTCTCCTGGGGCAGGTGGCCTTGACCTGCAGTGTTTTCTACTTTATTTGGTATAAATACTCCCAGAGTGGCCGATTTTAAGCTATCAACTTGCAGAATTCCTGAGTATTTAACAATAGGCTTTCCAGAAGGAACAGGAATTGGTCCAGTGTGCACTGGCCTCAGGGCCATAGAATGTGACACCAGAGGGACAGAGGGTGCTCTGGTCCCAGGGCATCCATGTTCAGTGGCATGCACCGCCAGCTTGGAGAAGTACCTGACCTTCCCAGCTGGTTTCCCTGGGTCCCAGTTGGTCTCTTTTGCAGATGAGCCCCAGGGTCATATTTGGACCACCTGGCTGCTTTCAGAGTATTAAGTTTCTTGTTCCAAGCCACAAAGTATTCAGAGTAGAAGTGGCCCCTGACCCTGATCCTTCAGGATTACACTTCTCCCTTGCACAGAAGCCCCAAGTCTGTTTCGTGAGGCTGCCAAATGCTGTGGAAATTGCCCCAATTCTACCTGGAAATGAGATGGGAGAGACTGAATCCTCTGAAGTGAGGAGAGACAAGGACCTCACCAGCATGTACTTGGTGCATGTGTCTGCATGCAGAGTCAAGGCCAGAGGCCATGTCTTTATTTAACAAATGCAGCTCCCGTGGACAAACGGAGCACAGCAGCCCCCTGTGCCTGGCCAGGAAGGCCACCTCTGGCTGCAGACAGCATGTTTCTGTAGGTGTCTCTGCTGACCACCATGCTCAGAGGGATCTGGGAAAGGACAAAGCCAAAGCAGAAAAGTCCAACTTGCTTATTTTTCGTGGTTGTGAGGCCACAGCTGACTCAGCCGATAAGGGCTGCCGAGGAGCAAGGCCCAGGACACGGTAGGAATGGACAGGCCTTTTCATGGTCACATGTTTAGTCCCAGCTGAAGAGGAGGACACAGAAGCTGAGCAGTGGGGAGGCTTGGGAACCGGGCATGGGTCAGGGAAGAATCCCTGTATTTCCTTCCCTAGCTTGGAACTAGCCCTTGCCCCTAGAGCCGAGCTATGACGTGAGGCTGGCCACCGGGGTGAATGCTTCCCAGGCTCTGGGCTCAGTCCACCTCCGTGAGCAGTGATGGAGCAGACACAAAGCCCCGTGTTGAAGGTGAGATGCCCCCACCTGTGCAGGTACTGATGTTCCCTGTGGCACTGGATGTTTTAAATGAAGAGATGGAAACAGAGCCTCCGTTTAGGCCTCTTAAACAGGAAAACACTCCTCTGCAGCTTAAAAATTGGGCCTCACTATCCATTCAGTCAGAGGTATTTATTGAGCCACTGCTGTGCCGGGTACTGTGCTGTCTAATGCTCTTGGATTCCCCCTCAAAGAACAGCCATTCAGGGGAGAGACAGA
This sequence comes from Geosciurus inauris, assembly GCA_004024805.1. Classification (NCBI taxonomy): domain Eukaryota; kingdom Metazoa; phylum Chordata; class Mammalia; order Rodentia; family Sciuridae; genus Geosciurus; species Geosciurus inauris. The sequence goes on from PVHX01000706.1 coordinate 252,730, forward strand.
CCTATACACGGGCTGATGAGCCCTTGACAGGGAGCTCTGGGGGTCTGGAGAAGTCAAGTGGGCCCAGAGAGCAGCCCCCAAGGGGGTTCCTGCATGATGAACAACAGTGGGCAAGGGAAGATGGGGTGGGAAGAAAGTTCTCCAGGCCAGGGGGAGAAGGGAACCACTGTCCAATGGCAAGAGAGAGCCATATGTGTGAAGAGCTGAGAATAACTGAATATGGCTGTGCCACTAGGAAGGACTCATCAGAAATAAATCTAGAGAAATAATCGGGGGCTAGAAGACAAAGAACTCTAAAATCTACTTGACCCAGTTTGGCCCTTTTTCTACAGAGGAGAGGGACTGGTAAACTGGGGAGTGATGTGATCTGATCTGAATGCTGGGAAGGCTGGTCTGGTTGCCATGGGTAACACCTGAAGCTGAGGGAACCGGGAGCAGGGCAGATAAAGATGGAGGCTGGGACCACAGGCAACAAAGGGCACTGGGCAGGGAGAGGTGGGGACAGAACAGAAGGTGCCAGGAGGCATCGGTGGGTAAGTGGACGGGGGGTAAGACCAGTAGAAGGGTCGCTCTTAGCTGGGGATATTACAGCTCTGTAGGATCCTGGAGAGTCACCTTGGGGGTGTTCCTCTGGACCAGGGTTTGGCTGTGGGGAGGTAGACATGACATGTTTGGCTGTGGAGAGGTAGACATGACAGCTGGGCATCACTCCAGCCACCTCCCAAAGCTCTCTTTGTGGAGGCTGCTGTGCTGCTCTGCTCTGAAGTAAAGGAGAACCCTCCTGGAGCAGCAGATCCACCTGCAGGCTGCGGGTTCTGTGCAGGAGGGCGTACAGCTGCCTGGAGGGCACTTCTGTCAGGGAATGGATTCATGGAGGCAGCAGGCGTGTGAGACCTGGGCATCCTGCAGCCGTCCCTCCCTCTTCCCAGGCTGGAACGCAAGCCCAGGCTGATCTGTGCCTAAGGATTTTACTTTAGTCTTTCCTAACTGTGGATCTTTTTTTCTTTCTTTCTTTAATTCCAGCTCAGAAATGCTAACAGCTGTGTTCACTGTTGGCCTTCTAGCCTCAAATTCATTCTAAGTACATTTCCTCTTCATAATTTCTTCTTTGAATGCTGATGTTTGGCTAGGCATTAGTCTACACAATTCAGATGCTGTGTGTTGCTCAAATTTTAGTTCATTTATTTGACAACTTGGAATTCCTCATGAGTGCTGCTTTTATTTTGTTATTTACATCTGGAAGTCATTCCTAACGTGCCACAGAAAAAAATCTGCCTTGGGTTTTTTAAATAACATTTTTTTCTCTCATTACAAGAGTAATACATGTTCATTGCAGAAACTTAATAAAAAAAATACATTTAAAAATAATAATATCGAAATCTTCTCAGGTCCTTCCACTTGTGATAACTACTATTGACATCACAGGACTTTGCTTCTCAGCTTATAAAGTACATGTGAAGCCATGAAGCAAGTTTCCTGACCCCAGATGCCCGTGTCCCAATGCTGTTGACGCATTTACTTCTGTGGCCCACCTGGGGAACCGTATGCACACATGACTATTATTAAACATAACTGTATACACACATGACCATCTGGTACTTATTGATTTTTTTATTCAAAATGTCTCAGAACCATCTTTCCTGTCCGTCAGCCGTTTTCTCCAGTGCCATTCTGAAAGACCATGTGGCATGTTTACCATTGTTATGGCCACCATTGGTCTGGCCCTCACTCAATCCCTGGATTTCCTGATTGGGATGGAAAGACCCAAAAAGGAACCATTTTTTCAGGTCTGCTTCCTTTGTAACCTAAGGTATCGTATTCTCACATTGAAAATATTAATAGAAGCATCCCTCTAAATTTAGCAGACTATCAAAGGATTCCAGGACTCCAAAATGGTTTAAAACTTCTTAAACTATCCCCAAGGAATAGTATTTAGTTATTACTATGTAACATCTCCCAGTTGGGAATCTTGTTACCTTACCTGTCACCACTTATAAATCTTAGCATTTTCATGCATGTACATTGGTATGTGTATCTTGTGTATATATGTAAGATGTCAGTCTCTACCTCAAAAACACTTCAGCCCCCACACAAGGGGTCAAGAACTGTCTTAACAGCAAATCTCAGGAAAATAAGAAGCTGACTGTGTTAGTCAGCTCTGCATCACTGATGAAATACCTGAGAACAACAAATTAGAGGAAACATTTATTCTGGCTCATGGGTTTAGAGGTACCAATCCCTGGTGCCGTGGCCCCATCACGTTGGGCCTGTGACAAGGCAGAACATCATGGCAGGGAGCACTTGGCAAATCTGCTCACCTGTAGCATCTGTGGAGCAGAGAAAGAGAAAGAGAGCTCACTTTGATAACCAAGCCCCTCCCTCAAACCTTTTAAGCTATGAATCCATGAGTGCGTCAATCCACTCTGAGGTTAGAGTCTATGACACAGCCACCTCCCAAAGGTCCCACTCTGAACACAGCTGCATTGGGAACCAAACCTTCAACATTTGAGTTTTGAGGGGACATTGCAGCTCCAACTCATAACTTAGACTCACTCGTACCTCTAAACCCACTCCGTCCCTCTTCCGAGGAGGTCTTTTCCATTTCCACCTCAGCTCTGCTCCCATCTCTCACCGTTATTGTTTTAAATTGTGCTGCGTGGGTCCCCTCGATGAGTTGGGGTCCTCAGGGGACGAAGTGAGGTCTCTCAGGACGAGGTTTTGGGGTGATGGTCTGCGGAGTCACTCCACCCAGACTCCAGGGTAGGTGAACAGTTCTGCCAGAGCAAGATGCAGAACCACCGTTTATTCCAGAAAGTGCAGAAGCTTATATACACTCTGGGCCCAATCAAGGCCCAAGGTTACAAACAAAGGGGTACTCTCTGCCAGGCGCACAGTCCATTAGCATCGAATGGGGAAAGATGGAAGGGAGGGGTTGAAGGTATGGAGATGCTCCTGCACACCACCAGCTCTGCCTCCCCACTCATCCTGTGGTCCCCGGGCTAGAACATCTTTGTTCACATTATGCTGTGCTGTTGCTGTCTGAAATGGTATATCCCCAGCCCCAATATGAGAGATCAAAGAATGGCTGATGGGACACGGACTTGCCACGCAGCTTGAGAATGCAGAGGAGCGTGTGCATTGCCGTTCTTCCCAAGGTTCTCCGTTGCTCACACTCTGCTTCATACAAACGCGCTCATTGGTGATTATTCTAAAGATGATCCCCTCCTGAGGTCAGGGCAATGGGAACCCTCTTGTGAAGCCCCTTTCCCAACAGCCATGCAAAAGTCAAAGGTCTTCCCATGGCCTCTACAAAGAAGAGAGCTGAGTGATTGATGGGCTTGTCTAATGCTTCAGAGTGGTGACAGTAAGAGTTAAAAAACTCTTTACTGAAGTATAATATATGGAGAACACAAATTATGACCAGCACCCCAAATGTTCCTCATGTCCCCTTCCCAGTACCTACTCCACATCCCCAGGGGTGATCAATCCTGACTTGAATACTGGGCTAATTTCACTTTTTACAAAATATAAATGGAATCATACAACATATAGCTTTTGTGGAGCTGTTTACTCAGCATTCTCTTGGTGAGATTAACCCATATTATTAGAGACGCATGTCAAATCATAGATACGTAGTATTCCATTTTCTGAATATATCACCCTTTGTCCTTTTTACTGGAGAGTGTGTGGAGCATTTCCAGTTTTAGTTGATTACACACAGTGCTTCAGTGAACCTTACTGAGCACGATTTGGGTGAATCCACCTGCACATTTCCATCAGGTATGCTGCTGACTATGAGAATATGTTGGTGTTGAGAGATTCTGCCCCAGAGTTACCTAAGTAGATGTATAGAAGTTGAAACTTAAATTCACTCTTCTGACTCTATAATGCATTGTGGGAATAGAATATTAATTTATTTTCTTTCTAAAGAAAAATACATCTAGTTTCTTTCCCACTCGGGGTCATGGCTGCTCAGGCAAAGCCAGGGTAGGACTCTGCTCCCTGTACTGGGATCCCTTAAGAACCTGGTGCCATGAAGACTGGAGAGGATGGCTGTGTGGCCCTCATGGTGTCCATCCATGTCCAGGCCCTTGGGGTCCATTCCAAGGAGGCAGGCTCCTCCTCAGCCTCCTCTCTCCACTCCAACATCCTGAAGGTGAAACAATCTTTCAGTCAGTTTTATGGGAATTCTTGGCCAAAGTTGGAAAGAACCCCTTGTTCTCAACAGGCTTTCATTTCACTTAATTGGTTATTTTATAAGCCATGGAATGAAAAGCTCAGTACCCCAAGAGCCAGGCACCATGTCAAAGAATTCTCCAGTGAAGACTCGTTTTCTTTCCCTGGTCAAGATTCCATTAATGATCCCAAGTCATAAGCCACACTCACTGCGGGGGTGGATTGTTTACTCCTCTGCTGTGCCCTGCCTTAGATGGGGCTGTAGGTAGTAATAATTACTGATAATGATAAAGATTCACCCAAGGCCACACCCCATGAATATACCTTGGCTACTGGCTTGTGCTGAGATTCTCACTTCCTCCAATTGGCGATGGTGTCTAATCACAAATGCCCCCTCTCATTTTGGACACCTGAGGCCCAACCTCATAGAGATATTACTAGGTAATCATCATGCCAACACCTAAGACATGGGGCATCATGAAAATAACTCAAGAAGAATACTTCACAAGTGTTGTTTCTTTCTCTCATCTCTGCCTCCTGGGAGTGGAATGACCTAAGGCTTACAGTACCAAGAACACCCAGCAACACATTTTTTTTTCCCACATAAAGGAACACTTGCTATATGGAAAATGATCAAGTGTTGGTCTAATAACATACAATTATAAACACACAATTCCCACATCATCCTCAGTGGCAGTCCCCAGTGAACCACTGAGTCTTTGAAGCATCCCCTTCCCCTTCCTAAATTGGAGGTTGCACCTTGAATATGTAGCCATCGGCTCAGTGTATCCTGTTTATCAGCATTTGTCTTTCCGCTCCCTTGGTTCAGAAGCGCATGGAATAGTAAAGCTAGAGTGGGCCCTGGAGGTGGTCTGGTCCAACCTTTCATTTACAGACAAAATGGAAATGATTTTTCTAGAGTCAGGGATGGGAGCTTCCCTTTCCTTCCATTGCTCTGGTTCCCTTTAGTCTCCACCTGCTCTTCTGGGGCTTTGTCCTTGGGACGGCTGCCCTGAGCCTGGCACTCCCAGGTTTGGAGGAGGCACAGAGCAGAGCTCAGTGTGACTGATGTCAGCTTGCCCACAGGATCGCTTCTGCCAAGGTTGGGCTCACCCCGATGTTCTTATTGTTCTTTATAGCATTCAGACAGGGTGGCTCAGCTGTAGGAGCACAGCTGAGGCTCCCCTGGCCCCCAGAGCCAGGCATACCTGCAGGACCACCCAGCCTCTGAATGGAGAGAGCTTGGTGAAGAACCCAGGAACTGGAGTGTGGTGGCATGAGCGTCCCACCCTCACACCCCAACGGGCTCTCTGGTGGGCATCCTGCCTCGGACATTTACTCAGGTCATCCCCTCACCTGGACCAGGCCTTGCCCAGCTAATGATGCCTACTAATCCTTCGGGTCTCAGAGGGAAGCCTGCCTCCTCAAGAGAGGGCTCCTTGACTCCCAGACTAGTCATCCCTTCCTACTCTGCTCCTGCACCCTGCTTTTCAGAGCGCTGGCCACACTGGAGATTAAACAGCTGCCATTCAATGGACCGCCCACTGCCTTTCAACCCCTCATCAAATGCTGCAAACCCAGGACGGCAGTTGTTCACCACTTGGGCTGCGGCACCCAGTATATACCTGGCAGATTTGGATCTCAATGAATATTTGTTGGATGGACAAATGAATGAATGAGCAAATAGTCAGAAAGGCCACCTTCAGGGGTCTCCTCAGGTGTTTCACATCAGGGGCAGGAGGTCTTACACACACCTGCATCTCTGCCTCCCGGTGCAGGTATCTATGTATTCTACCTGCTGAACAGATCTATTAATTTTGGAATTGATACAAATATTTTTATTACATCAGTTACTGTTAACGGATAAAATGATGGGTTTGATAGGAGAAAGGATACATTTGAAAGAGTCTCAGGAATTCAAATGTAATATCTGGTCGTGTATGTATGCCCACATCACATAATTCACATTACGCGTCACGTTAGGAGAAGCACGTTTTGTGGGGTGGGTGGACTCCCTGTACTTAGCTCCTCCGTGCAGAGAACGGCTCCGTGAGGTCAACAGTACAGGTGGCCGAGGCAGAAATGTTCTTAAAAAGTGAGCCACGTGTATGCCAATGGTTTTGTAAGCTGGTTTCAATTCCAGTTCCTCGTCTTGAAGTAAACTGAAACCAACATACCCATCTAGGAATCAGAGGAGGCATTTATCATCATAACCATCAAAACGGAGCCGCGCTGAAGGCCCAGGCAGGGGGAGCTCTCACCAAAGCTCCCCTCCCTGGCCTCTTCATTCTGCTGTGGATCTCGTGGTTCCTTTCAGGTTCTCCAGGTCTCCTTCTCCACTTCCAGGCTTTCTCAGCAGGTCACCTTGCTGGCACCCTGCCGCCTCTAACAAGTTGAACTCATCCTTAGAATTTGCTGCTTTGGAGCTGCAGGCAGGACGCCCTGAGCAGGTGTGTCCCAGTTCAGGCACATCCTGAGAGGCTGAGACACACCTACATTTGGACATGTCCCCGAAGCCCTCTGAGTCCCGCTTATTACATGAGACAAGGCTGGTAACACTTCCCCTCCAGGTTTCAGAGGGACAAGATGAAGTCACCAGACACCCAGCAAGTGCTTTTGCCTTTATTTCCCCCGCTTTGGGGGGCCATGGGCACAGTATCTAACACACCTTCAGGAAAGACACGTAATTATTTTGTTAACAACGTTACAGTGCCCATCTCTTAAGTCCCAAGGAAAAAGAGGTACGTTTAGACTAACTATTTGTCTTCTTGTCTACATTTTAACCTGTTCAGGGCTACATTTTCCTGAAAATCCATGTATGTCCCCAGTTGTCGGGATGACCTCACTGCCTGGGTTGGGAGGATCCACTCAGTTTTCTGATTCCAGAACAGCACCCTGTTTGCCCCCCTTGATGGAAGTGACCTTCCCTCCCGCAGGTCACAGCTGTGGTCCCCTGTTCCCTATGCTCTCCTGGGCGGGGTGGTGGAGCCTAGGTCTCCACACAGATTGGAGCATGGGCACGGGAATGTGGTCCACCTCACTTGGGCAATGTGGAGCTCGCCATGCAGGTGGCCCATGCTGCTCGTGCAGACCGGCCAGACGTGTTGCTCCTGCCCTTGCTGATACGAGCCCAGGGACGTTAGATCCCAGTTTTGGTCCTCATCCCTGTGCTGCTCCTCCGACACATTTGTCCACATGAAGGGAGATGAAGCCCAAGGCACGGGGGCAGCCAGTGCTGTTTGCATCGCAGTGACGGCTCTTTTTCAGGGTGCCACAAGCTGCAAGGTTGCTGGATTTGCCGCCGGCTGCTAATCGTGGGGACTTGGGCAGCAGCAGTATTTGGTGTGATTTTATTTGGTTATGATTCTACCAAGCTTAATGAAAAGGAGAAAACCATTACCAGAGAGAGCATGAAATTGTGAAAATCAGGGGCTTTGAAAGTCTCCGAGCTGAGAGCTTCCCGGCCGTCACAGGACTGTCATTATTAGCGCTAACAATGCAGTCATTGTTTTTGTGCTGGCTTAATTGCTGGATGGGAACCAAGGGGCCATGTCAACACAGTTCAGCAAACGGAAGCAAACATATCTCATCGGCAGCCTGCTCTGCTTTCCTTCTCTGTGCTTGTTTTGTGTTCGGAGGGAACTGCTACCGATTGGAGGGATCATCCTAGACCTCTGAGCATCCTGGACTTCGTCCTCTCCCTCATCCATCCTCCTGTTCCATCAATATTTATCGAGCAGTTATTGTTCTAGGCCTTAAGAGCACAGGGGCTCCCAGACCAACATGTGCTCTGTCCTCGTAGACACTGCACATTCCACTGCAGAAGCTACCACCCTTAGGTACAGTGAGGTACCTGGCATGTCACCTGGGATTCAAAGAACGAAACAATGCCAGATTTGTAAAGACCCCAGAGGCGGGACAGCGTTTGCAGAGAGCTTTTGTAGTCGAGCAACTCAACCACATGATTTATGCAAGGAGTCTTATTATGTCCCATAGCAAGTAGCCTAGAGGTAGGAGCTTTAGCTGGTTTACCTACAGATCCGACTTCTCTGTGGTTTAGTCATCCTTATGACTACAAGATGGCTGCCACAGCCCCGGCCATCATTTCCAAGGTCAAGCAAGAATAAACAGAAGGTTGTAAGTCAATTTTAACTGTTCTTTTATTTTTTTATGTGAAAAAGCAAAGTTTATTCCAGAAACCCTCCCGTGGATACTTGCTTATATTACTCAGAGCAGTATTCCATGGACAGCGCTGCTCCACAGAGGCAGCCGGGGAAGCAACATTCAGATGAAAGCACTGGCCGCCCCAGCACTACTGGGGTTTGATTATCAAAGAAGGAAAGAGGTCCTGGATAATTTTAAAAAGTGACATGTTCGCAGTTGTTAAAAAAAAAAAAAAAAAAAAAGAGCAGTGAGACTGAACTCCAATGACAGAGAGAGAGTGAGTGCTGAGAAATGACATTTGAGACATGGAAAAGCTGAGGGCCATGGTGCCACACTGCCACCTGTCCTCAACAGCAAGTGAAAGCTTGTTCTACCCCCAGGGGTTTCTGTCTGCTCCCCTTCACCCTTCCTGGGAAGTCCCCACTGAGGTCTGTCTCGCTCAGGGCACTCAGCACCTTCTAACTCAGCTCTGCTTGCTCCATTCCTTCCACCATCTGTGGCTTTTACAAAGTAGAACTTCTCAAAAATCCCTCAGACCTCCAGGTGACTCAAGTCCAAGCACGCCGGTGGCCCTCGAGCCACTCTGACCTGGCCTTCCTCCTTCCTGCCATACCCTCCTCCTCCCTCCACCGTCTTCTCCAGCCTCTCCCGACCTGTGTAGTTCTAGAGGTGATTCTGTCAACAGTACCCTCCCTCAAGTCCTCCTCTTCTGGTGAATTCTAGAATCAGCAGGAACCAACAGGAGGCCCCTCTCAGGCTTCTCTCTCTGGCAAGGGGAGTTGCCCTTCCTCCTCACTGGTGCTCCACCCTGGGCCAGTTCATGTCACTCTGCAGGACTCTGATGTCCCCTGGGTGTCCTCTTGCTGCAGGTCTCTGAGGTCGTGGGCAGCTGCCACCTTGGTCACTCTCCTTGCTGCTCTGTTTCTGAGCAGCACACCCTAACCCTGACCTGAGCCCTGGCTGGGACCTCACTGATATCCACAGGGACACTGGAGCCAGCAGGCTCTGGACACTCAGGCTTCATTCCTCTAGGCACCAGAAACAAGGACAGGCACACGGGCCAAGAGGACCCAGGAAGAAGCATGTGGATTCAGCCCTTTGTGATGGCTGAACAAACTAATAGGGTGGCGGGAAGGGTGGGTCAAGTCATGGGTGGGGGACTGAGCAGGGGGCTCTCTGAGAGCATTCTGACACAGGGTGGCTGCCAATCCTATCAGCTTTGGCACATGGTGCTGCTATTAGAAGTGTTAGGAGTATCTAATAAGATTCAGATCCATCCCTAGGTGCTCTAGTGGAGCAGGTGTGGCTATCACTTTGACTCAGAGAGGTTTTACCTTTAAGCTCCTAATATTTATCCTCAAAGGTGCTATTTGGCGCATTCAAAAATATGTACTCATTTGTAAATGCTCTCCTCAGCTTCCTTTAACACATGAGGAAGGTTGATCCCCATTCTAACAATAATGGCCGGAAGAAAATCTTACCATGTTCATCATCTTAAATCAGAGGAACTAAAATCCACCATTGAAGGAGTAGACCCCAAATACATCAGAAAATTAATTCAATTATAAATAACAAGAATCAACTATTCTTCAAATGTGCACGAGGCATAGACTCGTAGTTAAACATTTAAGGAATCTGTCCTTATCTTGTTACTATGACTACAGGTTACTCCAAGATACAGTGGTTCTATGCTAACAATGGACTTACATTATTTCCTCTCTGTATTGAAATATTCAGCAACCAATTTCCTGTAGCTGCATAATAGATCATGCAAGTGACCCCGGAGGTGGACATCAAGGTGGTGAGACCGCCTGTGCCCAGGGTTATCCCACTCAGCAAACAGAGGGTACAGGTTGACACTCATTTGACTGGGAAGGGTAAGGGAGCCTTCATAGAAAGATGATAATGACATCTCACAGGAAGGTGCTAGCTTCAATGTCAAGCATTTGATATTACTTATTCATCCAGTCTATGACAGAATCACATTGTGAGAAAACTATAGATTTGCATGGGCAAGGGCTAAAAGGAAAATGGCGGAATTTCATTCAGATCCACGAGTATCCATTATGTGCCAGGCACATATTTGATAGAACCCCCCCATATCTTGCTCTTCCTATTAAAATGATCGTATTTGTGGCCAGGCAAGGTGGCATATGCCTGTAATCCCAGCACTTTAGGAGGCTGAGACAGGAGGATCACAAGTTCAAAGCCAGCCTCAGCAACAGCGAGGTGCTAAGCAACTCAGTGAGACCCTGTCTCTACATGAAACAAAATAAGGGGCTGGGGTTGTAGCTCAGTGGTCGAGTGCCCCTGAGTTCAATCCCTGGTACCAAACAAAAAAAAAAATTGTGTATCACCAAACATTGAAAACGATAGAGATAATGAAGAAAACAAGTGTCACTGGGCTCCTTAAACCCTATGGTCTGTCTCATTCTCCAGAGTTCCTCGTGAGTTCCTGGAGATACCACAAGATTAGAAGCAGTGGCGCTACAGCTGCTCCTGGCAGCCCACAGCAGCTACTGTGCTTCCCTTCCCGAGTCTGTCTGCAGTGACATCCTGTGGATGGCTGGAAGCCAGCCATGACAGGTGTATTCAAACCACAGAAAAGGGAAATGCTTCACATCCCATCTCCCCAACGCTCCACCCAGAGCTGGCTGCTAAACTTTTCCCAGCACTCTGCAGATACAAGCAGGGATCTGTGATTCATCTTTACATTTCAGACTGTTTTCTCTTCTTTGTATGTCTGTTTTCCTCTCCTGAACACTTTCCACACATATTTGATTGAATTTTGCCTCTGTAAAGTAAGAGGCAGTTTAGATAACAGCAGTTGATGAGCTTCTCTCCACTTCCTCCACCCCTCTCCAACCTCTCCTGCCTGGACTTTGTCTATAATTGTGTAACTAGTCTCCTTCTGTCCATTTGTGTGGCCCTCCAATCCAGTCTCCATGCAGCCACTGGAGTGATCACCCAAAAGTGCAAGTCACTGAGGCAAACAAAAGAAAAAAAAAAAAAAAAAAAAAAAAAAAAAGGAAGAAAAAAAAAAAAAAAAAAAAAAAAA